>CAUYRH010151552.1:0-11273 GCA_963574655.1 Perodicticus potto
TTTTTGAGACAGAGCCTCAAGCTGTCACCCTGGATAGAGTGCTGTGGCATCACAGCT
Source organism: Perodicticus potto (assembly GCA_963574655.1). Lineage (NCBI taxonomy): Eukaryota > Metazoa > Chordata > Mammalia > Primates > Lorisidae > Perodicticus > Perodicticus potto. The sequence goes on from CAUYRH010151552.1 coordinate 58, forward strand.
CACAGCAACCTCTAATTCCTGGGCTCAAGCGAGTCTCCTGCCTCTGCCTCCCAAGTAGCTGGGACTACAGGCGCCCGCCACAACCCTGGCCATTTTTTGGCTGCAGCCGTCATTGTTGTTTGGCAGGCCCGGGCTGGATTTGAACCCGCCAGCTTAGGTGTACGTGGCTGGCGCCTTAGCCCGTTGAGCCACAGGCGCTGAGCCCCCACTTTGGTCTTTCTGGTGAACTGCACTCATTCAGGAGCCCATCCAGAGTCACCTCTTTAGAAAAAAGATTCTCTTATCACCAGGGAAATTCCGAGAGATTTGGGAGCTGTGTGTCACACGTTCCTATCACTCAGGATATTACAAGCCTTTTAGGAGCTCTGTCTCAGGTTCCTGGGCCAGAGATTAGATCCCTGGAACAAACATTTCTCCCAAGTCCCTTATTGCTCAGGAAATTACATGGGCTTTAGGGAGCTCTGTGCCAGGAACCTGGGTTAGAGACCAATTTATATAATTCTTTTTTTTTTTTTTTATTAAATCATAGCTGTGTACATTAATGCAATTATGGGTACAATGTGCCAGTTTTACATACAAGTTGAAATATTTCTTTTTTTTTTTTTCATGTCAGACAGGTAATGTGCCGATGTCGTAACAAGATTTGTGGGAGGCACATCTCACGCATGCGCATGAAAACCCAATCATCACGCTTATGAACTACAAAAGGATACAAGTTGAAATATTTCATAGCAGATAGATGTATCTCTTGATTGCTTTAAAAAAACTTAAAATAGCACCTTGAGAAAATTCCTGGTGGTAGCTAACATTTATTGGGTAGCTACTTGTTGGGTATAAAATTATTAGTTCTTGGGGGACGCCTGTAGCTCTGTGGATAGGGCAGTCTACCTAAGGCGATAAAGTGAGACTCTATCTCTAAAAAAAAAAAAAAATTATTAGTTCTTACACTAACCTTATGAAGTAGGAGTTACTATTACAAGTTTGGGCATTTTACAGATGCCCAAAGGGGCATAGTTAACACATAGAGGAACATGATTTGGACCTGGGTATGATCCCAGAATCACTACATTTATAAAATGAAGATCCAGCCACCTTGGAATAAATCCAAAAGGACAGAAAGTGAGGGCATTGCTTCTCATGCTGGTCTTGGGTTTGAGGAGCAGGGTGGGTTGTAGAAATGAGAATAAGGTTAGAAATGGGTGACTTGTCTTTGGCAGGTGGGATGTGTTTACAACTGCATGGTCTGGAACCACAAGATGAAATGTAGGGCTTAATCTTGTTAGAAGAAGGGGGTCATTGTAAGCTCTTAAGTGTGAGATTTGAAAAGACCAGCATTTTGCAGAGTGTCCTTTGACTATGGTGAACAGGTTGGGGATGGCAGAGGGGACAGTGGAGACCAGCTGAGGGACCCGTCGTACACAAAGGTAAGTGTCGGGAGTGGAGATGGAGGGAAGGATGCACCTGAGAGGTTTTACTTTGAGGATTCAGTTGGTACTGGTTGAAGTTTACAAAGGGAGCAAGGAGAGAGTGGCGTGCTCTGCTCTCTGGGGGTGGCTCTAGGAGGCATGGCATCTCACTTGTGTTCAGGTGCATGTCACACTTCTGCCAGGTACTCTGTTCAGGGTTTGGGTCTCCCATTTGGTCCCAAATCAGTTCCTCCAGGTGCCGGTGCAGATGCTGTCAACACCCTCCCCTCTCCATTACCCACCCTCCTAACCCCTCCTTACCCAAGTGAACCAGTACGCTTGGTCCAGGCTTGGGCAGGTGAAAAGCATGATAGAGTTAATATACCCTAGATCAAGGATAGACCTGGTGGCTCATGTGGGAGGATTGCTTGAGGTCATAGGTCGAAATAAGCCTAAGCAAGAGCAAGACCTCTTCTCCACTAAAAGTAGTAAAGTTAGCCAGGTGCGATGGTGGGCGCCTGCAGTCCCAGCTACTCAGGAGGCTAAGGCAGGAGGGTTGACTGAGCCCACAAGTTTGAGGTTTCTGAGCGCTAGCCCACTGCATTCATTTACAAAAGTGCTTGGCTTTCTTCCCAGGGTCTGGCCTATTGACCATAAAAGGCAGAAACCATGGCCTTGATCATTTTGTATACTCCAGACCAAGAAGAACTTTGTTTTTCAGAGAGCTGCTCAATAAGGATTTGATGAGAGGGAAGGAGAGAGAGAGTGGAAGGAAAAGTGTGGGAGGAGAGAGAGGATGCAGTCGGCGCCTAAAACTGAAGTGTGAGAGAGACGCAGCAGGCATCTTGATGTGGGGGTGACTTGCCTTGGAGGAGGCCATGATTAGAATGTTAAAACCAGAAGACTCAGGAGGCCCACGGGTGAGCAGAAAAGTGAGAGGACGTAAAAAGCCAACATTCTTAGAAATTATGTGGGAGAAAGGAAAATCGAGAGGGGGAAAAAAATCCTTTTCAGTGCATGTATCCATGAAGGGAAGGGTTTTTTTAAAGATGTATTTTTTGTTTTTAACATGTGATTAATTAAATTTGTTGAAAGAAATCGGGTGGATTCTCACCAAAGACCAAAGTCTACAAATCAGATACTCAAGGGTAGTATTTTTCAAACTATACAAAGTCCTAGAACTTCTAAGGAACCCTCTTAGAAGCTTCTTCAAGAAGCTACTAGATAGGGGGCTGGGAGCAGTGGCTCACACCTATAATCCTAGCACTCTGGGGGGCCCAGGGCGCTGGATTGCCTGAGCTTACAAGGTTTGAGACCAGCTTGAGCCAGAGCGGGACCTCATCTCTAAAAATAGCTGGGCATTGTGGCGGGTGCCTGTAGTCTCAGCTACTTGGGAGGCTGAGGCAAGAGAATCGCTTAAGCTTAGGAGTTGGAGGTTGCTATGAGCTGTGATGCCACGGCATACAACCAAGGGCGACAAAGCGAGACTCTGTCTCCAGAAAAAAAATAAAGCTATTAGATAATAACAATTGATTAAATATGTATTGAATTCTAATTAGACTATGTGCCAAGTCGCATGCTAAGTCTTGATCTGCGTTGTCTCATTTAATCCTCCTAAGCGCCCTTTGATGTATGTCCTATGATCACCCCCACATTGCTGATGAGGCAGCTGACACTCAAAGGGGTCACCATCTCTCTCTCCTGAGTACTGAAAAAGAAAAAGAAAAAAAACCCAAAGTGTTCACCCAACTAGTAAGTGGCCAAAGTGGGGCTCTGCCCTGTGTTATTTGACTCTGGAGCTGGTGCCCTTTGCAGGCTTAGCTACGGGCACCACCTCCCACTCCTCCCCGCCACACCCTTCTTCACCAGAATCGACACTCAGATCTTGATATCGTAGACAATAAATTGGGGGACAGGAACAACACTATTGTTTAGGGCTTGGGCGAGACTATGTTTTAAAGCGTGACACTTTGTTTGTTTTGAGACAGAGTTTCACTTGTCACCCTTGGTAGAGTATCCTGGCATCACAGCTCACAGCAACCTCCAACTCCTGAGCTTAAGCGATTCTCTTGCCTCAGCCTCCCAAGTAGCTGGGATTACAGGTGCCCACCACAACAGCCGGCTATTTTTTTGTTGTAGTTGTCATTGTTGTTTTTAGCTGGCCTGGGCTGGGTTCGAACCCACCAGCCCCACTGTATGAGGCTGGTGCCCTAACCTCTGAACTATGGGTGCCTAGCCAAAAGTGTGACACTTTGATCACCTTCTCTAAGGGTCTTGAGGCCTTGTTTTCCCACTGTGAATGGCAGGTGTTTTGTTTTTTTTTTTTTTTTAAACACAGAGTCTCACTCTGTCACCCTGGGTAGAGTGCGTTGGTGTTATCAAAGTTCACAATAACCTAAAACTCTCGGGCTCAAGTGATCCTCTTGCCTTAGCTTCCAGAGTAGCTGAGACTATAGGTGCCTGCCAGGATGTGCAGCTAATTTTTCTTTTGTGCGTGTGTGTGGGGTGGTAGCAGGAATGCTCTCACTCTTACTCAGGCTGGTCCTGAGTTCCCGAACTCAATCAATCCACCTGTCTCAGCCTCCCAGAGTGCTAGGATTACCGGCATGAGCCTCAGCACCTGGCTGTGAAGGGCGTTTTTGAAAGGCATTTTGATGAATGCCTTCTGCTCTCCTGGTACACCAGGGGGAGCATTTAGTACAGGAATGGGAGTCACTGCAAAGGCGTACTCTTGGCTCTTTGCAGGGAAGAACTTGCTATTTCGCTCTTCCTCTCTCTCTGCCCCTCTCTCTTGCTTGCTCATTGTAAAAAATACATTTTTTCTTTTTGCTGAACAATTTGAAAGCAAGTTGAGGACACCGTGATTCTTCACCTGTATTAATACTTCAACAGGATTTCCTAAGAACAAAGGCATTCTTCTACCCAATCAAGCATATTATTATGTATAAGAAATTTAACACTGATGAAACAATACTGTCTAACACATAGTCTATCTTTACACTTCTCCAAATACCTCTAAAAAGTCTTCTATTGCTTCTTTTTTTGCTTCAGTTTAGAAATGTTTTGTTGTTTTGTATTCTCTCAATATTAGATCATTGTCATTCTGGCCTGGGTGACAGAGTGAGACTGTTTTTCTTTTTAAAAAAAATAGAAAGAAAAGAAAGGAAAAAAAAATACTCATATCTAAGAGCATCCATGGAGTTTTCTGTCTCCAAGTAGATTATGATTTGTGTTACACAGAAAAAAACGTCTGATGCTTGGTTTTCTGTTCCTAAGTTACTTTACTTAGGGTAATGTCTTCCACTTCCATCTAAAGTGGATGCAAAAGCATTATTTCATTCTTTTTTATGGCTGAATAGTATTTTAAGGGTGTGCGTGGGTGTGTATGTAGATATATACATATATATGTATATCACATTTTCTTTTACTTTTTTTGGAGACACAGTCTCTCAGTTGCCCTAGGTAGAGAGCTGTGGCATCATCACAGCTCACAGAAACCTCAAACTTGAGGTTGCAAGATCCTGTTGTCTCAGCCTCCTGAGTAGCTGGGAACACAGGTGTCTGCCACAGTGCCTGGCTGGCTTTTCTGCTTTTAAGAGACGGAGTTTGCTTTGTTCAGGCTGGTTTTGAACTTTGCTGATGCTAGGATTAAAAGTGTGAGCCACCTCCCCTGGCCACTTTTTTTTTTTCTTACCACATTTTCTTTATCCACTCATTGACTGATGGGCACTTAGGTTAATTCTATACCTTTGCAATTCTCAATTGTGCTGTAATAAACAAGAGTATCTTTTTTTTTTTTTTTTTTTGAGACAGAACCTCAAGCTGTCACCCTGGAGAGAGTGCCGCCGTGGCATCACAGCTCACAGCAACCTCCAATTCCTGTGCTCAAGCGAGTCTCCTGCCTCTGTCTCCCAAGTAGCTGTGACTACAGGCGCCCACCACAACGCCCAGCCATTTTTTTTGGTTACAGGCGTCATTGTTGTTTGGCGGGCCCAGGCTGGATTCGAACCCGCCACCTCAGGTATATGTGGCTGGCACCTTAGCCCATTGAGCCACAGGTGCTGAGCCAGAGTATCTTTTTAATATAATGGATTTCTTTTCCTTTGGGTAGATATCTATCCAAAGGAAAAGACTTCCATAATGTCATTTGACTTTTTCATAATGGTCATTCTGATTGGAGTAAGATGGTATCTCATGGTGGTTTTAATTTGCATTTCTCTCATAGTTAGTGATGTTTCACATGTTTTCATATGTTTATTGGCCATTTGTGTATCTTCTTTTGAAAAATACCTGTTTATGTCATTTGCACACTTTTTTTTTTTTTTTTAGAAACAGAGTCTAACTTTGTCGCCCTCAGTAGAGTGCTGTAGCGTCACAGCTCACAGGAACCTCCAGCTCTTGGGCTTAGGTGATTCTCAACCTCATGAGTAGCTGGGACTATAGGCGCCCCCCACAACTGGCTAGTTTTAGCGAGAAGGTCTCGCTCTAGCTCAAATTCCTAAGCTGAATTATCTTTTTGATGTATTGTTGGATTTTTTTTGTTGCAGTTTGGCTGAGGCCGGGTTTGAACCCGCCACCCTGGGTATATGGGGCCGGCACCCTGCCCACTGAGCAACAGGTGCCACCCGTCTATGATTTCTTTCATCAGTGATTTGTAGTTTTCCTTATAGAGATCTTTCAACTACTTGCCTAAATTAATTCCTGGTCATTTTCAACTTGGCTATTGTTAGTGTATAGAAATGCCATTGATTTTTGTATGCTGATATGATAACTTCAGAGTTTGCTGAAAGTATTTGTTAAATCTAGGAGTCTCTTGGAGGAGTCCTTAGGGTTTTCTAGGTACGAGATCATACCATTAGAAAACAGAGATAATTTGACTTCCACTTTTTCAATTTGAATACCCTTTATTTTTGTCTCTTGTCTGATTATTCTGGCTAGGACTTCCAAGACTATGTTGAATAGAAGGGGTGGAAGTGGGCATCCTTGTCTTGTTTCAGTTCTTAGGGGGAACACTTTCCATTTTTCCCCATTAAGTAAGATGTTGGCTGTGGATTTGTCATATGTAGTTTTTATTACTTTGAGGTATGTTCCTTGTATGCCAAATTTTTGAGGGTTTTTATCAGGAAGGATGCTGGATTTTATTGAATGCTTTCTCCATAGCTATTGAAAAGATTGTACAGTTTTTGCTTTTAATTTTGTTTGTGTGGTGAATCACATTCATTGACTTGCATATGTTGAACCATCTTTGTATCCTCGGGATGAGATGAAATGCCTCGATTGTGGTTAGTTATCTGTTTTTTGTTTTGTTTGACTATTAGACATAGTCTTATTTTGCCACCCTGTGTAGAGTTCCATGGTGTCATAAATCACAGCAACCTCAAACTCTTGGGCTCAAGTGACCCTTTGCCTCAGCCTCCCAAGTAGCTGGGACTTCAGGCACCCATCACAACTGGCTAGTTTTAGAGAGAGGGTCTCACTCTAGCTCAAACTCCTAAGCTGAATTATCTTTTTGATGTATTGTTGGATTTTGTTTGCTAATATTTTGTTGAGAATATTTGCATCTACATTCAAGGGGATGTTGGTCTGTAGTTTTCTTTTTTTTTTCCTGCGCCCTTCTCTGGCTTTGTTATGAGGGTGATTTGGGTCTTGAAGAATGAGTTAGGGAGGATTCCCTACTTTTTGAACTTTTGAAACAGTTTCAGTATGATTGGTATCAGTTTTTCTTTGAACGTCTGGTAGAACTAAGCTGTGAATCCATCTGTTCCTGGACTTTTTTTGTTTGTTTAAAGATTACTTTATTGATTCAATCACAGTACATTTTCAACTCGTAGAAAACTGACTAGGGAGTGGCTCAGTGGGTAGGGCCCCATATACTGAGGGTGGCGGGTTCAAACCCAGCCCGGACCAAACTGCAAGAAAAAATAGCCAGGCATTGTGGCGGGCACCTGTAGTCCCAGCTGCTCAGGAGGCTGAGGCAAGAGAATCACCTGAGCCCAAGAGCTGGAGGTTGCTGTGAGCTGTGTGATGCCACAGCACTCTACTGAGGGCGATAAAGTGAGCCTCTACCAAAAAAAAAAACAAAAACAAAAAACAAAAAACAAAGAAAACTGACATTAACATTGGTTCAATACTGTGAATATAGTATATAGAAACCTTACTTGATTTTCATGAGTTTTGACATGCTCTTTCATGTCAAAAACCTTACATGATTTTCATGAGTTCTATTCTATAGAATATAGAAACCTTGATTTTCATGAGTTTTGACATGCTCTTTTGTGTGTGTGTATGTGTAGTACTGTGAGATTTATGTATAGATTTGTGTAATCATCACCACAACTAAGACATCACCTGCTTCCGTCACTGCAAAGAAACTCCTCATACAACAACTTGGTAGTCAGACCTTCCTGCCAGCCCTAGACCCCGATGACCACTGGCCTGTTCTCTATCACTAGAATTTTGTCATTTCAAGAGTGTATTATAAATGGGATCAGATAATATGTAACCTTTTGAGATTGGCTTTGTTCACGCCATATAACGTCTTTGCATTTCATCTATATTGTTGCGTTGATCACTAGTTCGTTCTCCTCTGTCTTACGGTAGTAGTCTATTGCATATACCCATACGTGATTTGTTTAGACATTTTGTTCAAGAGTCATTTTTAGTCCTGTTCAAGAGGACCCCGTTGGGGGATGAGAGTGAAGTCTGAATGGAGAGGATTGCCAGAGAACCAGAGGCTGAGGGACTGATGGCCGCTGGAACGGAATGCTTCTCCCTTGTCCTGGGAATTAAAACTGGAGAGGTCCCCAGAGATGGGAATCTTCCAAGATCCTATGAACAGTGCCCCAAGTGAGAGACAGCTCTGTCCAGCTGCAAACCCAGTGAGCAGGAAGTTAACTTCCAGCAGTGCCAGTCAGAAGCCAGTTAAAGTAGCTCCAGATGTGACCACTTAATGCTTTGCCTTCTAATTGGCCATGAGATCCAGAATGGCAGCTAGAGACGGAGGGGACTTATGAGGCAGGGGTGCAAGATGGAAGAAAGTGACGGCATGTGTGGGCCCTGGCTGTCCCCCAAATTGCCAGCTCTCACTGAGAAGGAGGAGAAATCTTCTGAATGAACTGCTGATTAATATGATGGACTCGCTTGTTGAATTACAGTGCGTGATGTGGTGTGACCACCAACATATCATTACGTGAAAGAAACCACAGCACATGGGGCTTGCAGTGTCTTTGTCCTGGAGTTAAGCACAAGCTCCTTTCCTGTTACTGGTACCCTTTTTCCACCCCCTGGAAAACTGAATACATTTTAAAAGGATGACGGGAGAAAAACGAAGTTGTGTTTTGATTATATTAACACATCAGTTGCATAAATAGCTTGGAAATAACCATCTTCTATGTACAAGTCTCTTTTTTCTTTTGTGGTATAATTTCCATAGAGCAAATTCCTGGCAATGGTATTACTAGGTTAAGAGGCATGGTCATTTTTATGATTTTAAAACATATTGCCAAATTGCTTTTATAAAGGTTTGTGCCAATTTATGTTCCCATCAGATAGTGTATAAATGTTTTATCACAAATTCAGTGGCACATCATGGTATTACAAGATTGTTTGTTAATGTAATGGGGTTTATTTTAGTGTTTGGAATACTTTTTAAAGTGTTTTCATCATATGATAATTTTCGCATTAAATGTTTTATCAATCTCTACACATGATCTTAGCCAAGAGGCTGAGAAGTAATATATTTTATCAGCTTCTTTAAGCTGGGCATTAATATCTTGAATATAGAGTGTTGCTGAGGGTCTGATTTCATACATGAACCACTGGCCATTCATATCCAGCTTTCAGAGGGTGCCCTGGAACAGTTAGAAGCAGACCAAATCCTGTAGAATTGTGGGCAAGGATGCAAGGAAGAGGTGAGGAACTCAAAGAATTCTTCTTTTATAAGGTAGATTTGGGAGCATATGATGACCTTTTGAGTGAAGTGGAGAGGGCAAAACAAAAACAAAAAATGTGAATAAAACTTTGAGACTATTACATAGGGATAAAGTAAAACCTTTCATTAAGACATTATCAGTGTCGGGCAGCACCTGTGGCTCAGTGGGTAGGGCCCTGGCTCTATATACCGAAGGTGGCGAGTTCGAACCCGCCCCAGGCCAAATTGCAACAAAAAGATGGCCGGGCGTTGTGTCAGGTGCCTGAAGTCCCTCCTACTTGGGAGGCTGAGGGAAGAGAATCGCCTAGGCCCAGGATTTGAAGGCTGCTGTGAGCTGTGTGACACCACAGCACTCTACCGAGAGGGATAAAGTAAAACTCTGTCTCTACAAAAAAAAAAAAAAGATATTATCAGTGTCAAAGTGCAGCAGTTCATTGGCAAGTGCTTAATTCATCAACAAGTGAATATCAGGTGTCTACCATGTTCTAGGCCAGTGGTTCTCAACCTGTGGGTTATGACCCCGTTGGGGGTCAAACGACCCTTTCACAGGGGTCACCTAAGACCATCGGAAAACACATTTTGATTCATAACAGTAGCAAAATTGCAGTTATGAAGTAGCAACGAAAATAATATGGTTGGGGGTCACCGCAACATGAGGAACTGTATTAAACGGCCGTGGCATTAGGAAAGCTGAGAACCACTGTTCTAGGCCCTAACCAGACAAGGGAATGTGAGTATGTATAGGAGACAGTCGCTTCTGCTATATGCGTTTCCATGTAAAATTTTATCTTCTGTTAGCAGCATCAACTAACATGTATTGCCTTCCCTCCCTCTAGTAGAAGTTAGAAAAGGCATATTATGGGCTAAATGTTTGTGTGCTCCCAAGTTCATATGTTGAAGCCTTAACCCCCCGATGTGATGTCATTGGAGGTGAGGCCTTGGGGAGGTAATTAAGTATAGAGAAAATCTTGAAGCTGTGGCCCTTATCATGGGACCAGTGGGCTTATAAGAAACATAAATCTTGGGTGGCACCTCTGGCTCAGTGAGTAGGGCGCCGGCCCCATATACTGAGGGTGGCAGGTTCAAACCTGGCCCCGGCGAAACTGCAACGAAAAAATAGTTGGGCATTGTGGCAGGCGCCTGTGGTCCCAGCTACTCGGGAGGCTGAGGCAGGAGAATAGCCTAAGCTCAGGAGTTGGAGGTTGCTGTGAGCTGTATGCCACGGCACTCTACCAAGGGCAACAAAATGAGACACTGTCTCAAAAAAAAAAAAAAAAAAAAAACCCAACATAAATCTTGCTCGGCTCCGATAGCACAGTGGTTACAGTGCCAGCCATATACACTGAGGGTGACAGGTTTGAAGTTGGCCCAGGCCAGCTAAACAACAATGACAACTGCAACAAAAAATAGCCCGGTGTTGTGGCAGGCACCTGTAGTCCCAGCTACTTGGGAGGCTAAGGCAGGATAATTCCTTAAGCTCAGGAGTTTGAGGTTGCTGTGAGCTGTGACACCACAGCACTCTACCAAGGGCGACATAGTGGGACTCTGTTTCACAAAAAAAAAAAAAGAAACAAACATAAATCTTGGCTCGGTGCCTATGGTTCAACAGGCTAAGGCGCCAGCCACGTACACCTGAGCTGGAGGTTTCAAATCCAGCCTGGGCCCGCCAAACAACAACGACAGCTGCAACCAAAAAATGGCCGGGCGTTGTGGCAGGCGCCTGTAGTCCCAGCTACTTGGGAGGCAGAGGCAGGAGACTTGCTTGAGCCCAGGAATTGGAGGTTGCTGTGAGCTGTGATGCCACTGCACTCTATCCAGGGTGACAGCTTGAGGCTCTGTCTCATAAAAAAAGAAGCATAAATCTTGTTATTTCTTCTGTG
>CAUYRH010151558.1:0-18130 GCA_963574655.1 Perodicticus potto
GTCTCCATCTTTTTTAAGGGTATGTAATATTCCACAGTATACATATACTACAATTTATTAACCCATTCATGGGTTGATGGGCACATGGCTTATTCCATGACTTGGCTATTATGAATTGAGCTGTAATGAACAATCTGGTGCTTGTCTTAACACAATAATCAAGTAAATGAGGTGAAAGCTATGTTGATTGGTTTGATGTAACCATGTCAGATTGTATAAAAAAATCAACACATTGTATCCCACATATGAATCACTGTATTAATTATCTATGTGTATATGACTTAATAAAAGAAAGTAAAAGAAATAAAAAAAATCTGGTGCAAATATTCCTTGATCACTTCTAGGAGTTCTGTACTTGAATCCCTGGGGTTTTCAAGGTATAAAATCATATCATCTGTGAAGAGTGAAAGTTTGATCTCCTCTGACCCTACTTGGATACCCTTGATCACCTTCTCTTGCCTGATTGTGATGGCTAAGACTTCCATTACAATGTAAAGCAGTGGAGACAATGGGCAGCCTTGCCTGGTTCCTGATCTGAGTGAAATGTTTTCAATTTTACTCCATTCAATATGATATTGGCTGTGGGTTTGCTGTAGATGGCCTCTATCAGTTTAAGAAAAGTCCCATTTATACTTCCTTTTTTTTTGGCAGTTTTTGGCTGGGGCCAGGTTTGAACCATCCACCTCCAGTATATGGGTCCGGAGCCCTACTCCTTTGAGCCACAGGTACTGCCCTATACCTATTTTCTTAAGTGTTCTGATCATGAAAGGATGCTGGATATTGTCAAAAGCTTTTTCTGCATCTATTGAGAGAATCATATGGTCTTTGTTTTTTAGTTTGTTTATGTGATGTATTACATTTATAGTTTTGTGTATATTGAACCAACCTTGAGACCCTGTGATAAAACCTACTTGGTCATGGTGTATAATTCATTTGATATGTTGCTAGATTCTGTTTGCTAGGATCTTATTGAATATTTTTGCATCTATGTTCATTAAAGATTTTGGTCTATAATTTTCTTTTCTTTTTGGGTCTTTTCCTGGTTTGGGGATCATATTTGCTTCATAGAAAGTGTTGGGAAGTACTCCTTCTTTTTCAATGTTTTGGAAAAGGTTAAGTAATATAGGTACTAGTTCCTCTGTAAAGGTTTGGTAGAATTCTGATGTGAAGCCCTTGGGTCACAGACTCTTCTTTTTTGGGAGATTTCATATAGTTGATTCAATTTCAGTACTTGATACAGGTATACAGGTCTGTTCCACATTTTCAATTCTTTCTGGGTAAGTCTAGGAAGTTGGTGTGCTCCCAAGAATTGGTCAATTTTTTTCAGATTTTCATATTTCATATTTTTTTCAGTATTCACTATGGATTCTTTGAATTTCTGAGGTGTCTGTTGTTATTTTGCCTTTGTCATTTCTGATTGATGATATTAGGGATTTTAATTTTCTATTTTTGATTTGGTTGGCCAAATGTTTATCTGTTTTGTTGAATTTTTCAAAAACCAACTTTTTGATTCATTGATCTTTCGAATAATTCTTTTGTCTTCAATTTCATTTAATTCTGCTCTAATTTTAGTTATTTATTTTCTTCTGATAGATTTGGGGTTGGAACATTCTTTTTTTTCCAGTTGCTTCCCATTAAGTTATTGACTTCCTCTCTTTCTGTTCTCTTGAGGAAGGCTTGTATCCCACAGGTTTTGATAATTCGTGTCTTCATTATTGTTTTGTTCCAAAAATTTGGCAATTTCCTTCTTAATCTCATCTAAGACCCAGCTATCATTCAGCATAAGGTTATTTAGTTTCCCTGACTTTGTATGAGTATGCAGATACCTGTTATTGGTGAGTTAAACTTTTATTGCATGATGATCTGAGAAAATACAGGGAATAATTTGTATACTTTTAACTTTACTGAGGTTAGATTTGTGACCTAAGATGTGATGAATTTTGGAGGATGTTCCATGGGCTGATGAGAAGAATGTGTATTCAGTTTTGTTAGGATGAAATGTTCCGTAGATGTCTGTTAAATTCAATTGTTGTATGGTGAAGTATAAGTCCAAAATTTCTTTGCTTAGTTTCTTCTTGGAGGATCTATCCAACTCTGCCAAAGGGGTGTTAAAATCTCTGACTATTATGGTGCTGGAGGAAATCAAATTGCTCATGTCTCTTATAAATCGAGGTGCATTCTGGTTGGGTGCATAAATGTTAATAATTGAAATCTCATCATGCTGAGTGTTTCCCTTAACAAATATGAAGTGACCATCCTTATCTTTCCTTACTTTTGTTGGTTTAAAGCCTATCGTATCTACAAATAAAATTGCAGCACCTGCTTTGTTCTGATTTCCATTTGCCTGAATTATAGATAACCATCCCTTCACCCTGAGTCTATATTTATCTTTTAAGGTAAGATGAGATTCTTGTATGCAGCAGATATCTGGCCTGAGATTTTGTATCCAGTTAGCCAACCTGTACCTCTTCAGAAGACAATTTAAGCCATTCACATTAATTGAGAGTATTGATAAGCTTGGTAGAATTTTGGGTATTGACTTTTTCAAAGGTCCAGTGGACATTTTTAATCCTTTTGCCACTGTGGAAGTTGGAATTTGATCAAAAGTTTTTGAGTGAGTTTACTTTGGTGGTAGAGCATTATGCTTGTCATTGTGGAGGATGGGTCTGAGAATATCCTGGAGAGCTGCTTTAGTTATGGCAAATTTCTTCAACATGGGAATGTCATTAAAGTATTTAATTTCTCCATCATAAATGAAACTCAGTTTAACAGGATATAGGATCCTGGGTTGAAAGTTATTTTGTTTTAGGAGGTTAAAGGTCGATGACCATCCTCTTCTAGTTTGAAAGGTTTCAGCAGAGAGATCTGCAGTCATTCTAATATTCTTCCCCTTGTAGTTCATGATTTTCGTACGTCTTGCTGCTTGCCAGATTTTCTCCTTCATATTACCTTTGAAGAAGTTAATTACAATGTGTCTAGAAGATGCTTTATTTGGGTTGAGTCATGCTGGGGTTCTGAAACTGTCTGCTATCTGAATTTCAGTATCTCTTACCATGCTTGGGAAGTTCTCCTCAATTATCTGTTGGAGTAGACTGTCTGTGCCTTTTGGACCATCCTCTTCTCCTTCAGGTATTCCTATAAGGTGAATGTTTACCCTTTTGGGGTGGTCCCATAGTTCTCTCAGGGAATGATCCGTTGTTGCTCTCCACTTTTCTTCCTCTTTGAGCATTTGGGAGTATTCAAAAGCTTTGTCTTCAATGTCAGAGATCCTTACTTCTGCCTGCTCTGTTCTGTTACTGAGGGATTCTACTGTATTTCTCAGATCTCTGAGTACTGCAAATTCTTGCCTCAATGTGTCAAAATCTTTGGTGATTTTGACTTTGAATTCATTGAATTCTTGAGATAACTTTTGAATTAATCTTTGAATTTCTAATTCCAACTTTACCTCCATTCTCCTAATCGTATTTGCAATTCAAATTCTGAATTCAATTTCTGACATCTCAGCTATTTGTTTATGAATGGAATGTTCTGTGTTGTCTTGTTTGTCATTCCCTGGGGGAGCTGATCTCCTCTGACTATTCATGTTGCCCAAGATTTTCTGCAGATTCCACCCCATGATTATTTTTCACTGTTTGGCTAGAGAAGCTGGTAAAGTGAAATTGAATTGAAGGTTCCTGGAGTTCTAACCAGCCCTTTACCAAAGAACTGGAACTGGTGATTGCAGCTTTTACCCTAGAGCTTTACAAAGGTCCCCTTCAGTACTACAGTCTGATACTCTGGGGACTTGCTTGGTGGTAGGGCTAGATGGCCCTAATCTGTATTTGGCTAGTCTCCAATCCTAGTGAATCACTGGCTTTGGGCTGAAATCTCAGCTGTGGACATATATAAGCAACTAAGACACCCTGCCCCCTCCACAGGTGACAACTAGAAGAGGAGAATCCCACACTCCCACAACAATACAACCAGGGTGCAACCTTGGTGGGTCCTTGGGTGATTGGCCCAGGTTAAGAGTTCCAAACCATTTGTCCCAGTCAACACAAACACTGATCAGGTGGGGGAGTTCAAAAGGTCTTCAACATCTAGGCAGCAGGGGTCTACTGGCAGCTCAAGTGGTGCTCTGTGGAGTCAGAAAGTCCTGCCCAGCAAAATAGTCCAGGGGGGTGGTGCCTCCTTTCCCACCTTGCACCTGAGTCATCCCCAGGCACTGGTAGCCCAGTTTCCTCCAAAGAGCAAATGTGCCAGGGATTTGGGCCCCGCAGAGTCGGAGAGAAGTCAATGCCTCATCAGCCAAGCAACCACACTCTGCCACCGGCTGGCTGGGGAAGTTGAAGTCCAATTACCTCAGATGCTCAGTGGAAACTGGAGTGTGTTCCACCTGAGGTCATTCCAAACCAGAGGTTAACAAAGCAGCAAATGTTTTTCACCCTCAGAGAGTGTGCCTTTGCCCCAGCTGCTCTGCTCCTCTGGTATCCCTGTGATGCAAGGTCTAGCTCCCTCCAGCAGTCCATAGACTTGGGGAAGTGTCTTTCTGAAATTTGACCCCAGTGGGATTGTCCTATTAATGTTGCTGCTAGGTGGGAGGCGTCTCCACTTGAGTTCCCACACCTCAATGGTTCCTGAGCCTCCCTCTGCATCATATGGAGACCCAAGCCTCCTCTTGCTGATGAGTTGCTCTTTCTCAGAGCCAAGCCAGACAATTCCCCCCTGTGCCTTTCTGTACTGTTACCAGATTCACAGTTACAGTGTAGCTATGCTACCTCAGACCATACAATGCCCAATCTTAACAAAGAACTGCAAATGTTCCGGTCTCTGCAGGTGTTGGGCTTCTATGCCACCAGGCCAGGGGGAAGGGTGTACTGGGAGTTCAAAGTGGTAGGGAAATTATTTGTTCAACCTTCATGCCAGATGAGAGAATTCCCAGGCTCACAGCAGGGACTCTCTGGAGAAGTAGTCCCAGCTTCCAGCAACTTGCTCCCATGGTGAGAGAAGAGGATCTCAGTTCACTGCTCACTAGTAGAGATCTCACAGCAAGCAAGCAAGCAAGCAACTCTGTTCGGGGAGGGGATGGGCACGTGTCCTCTTTGGGGTGGGTTCTGTACCTGCAATTTGTTTTCTTGGAGTTGCAACTTGCCTTAGCAGAGAAGTTGTGCAATTGTCAATCTCTTCTCTCAGCTTAGCTCCCATCCTTCAGCTTTGTTGGGTTCTTTCTGGCTGTTATCTCTCCCTCTGGTTGGGAGCTTCCGGTGAAAGCTGGCTTCAGTTGGTTATCATCCCCCACTCCTGTTTGCTCTTGTTGAATATACAAATTGGAGTTAGGGAGAATAGCCAACCCGAGGTTTTTAGCAGAACACAAGGTACATTGAAAGAAAACGAATAAGCAAAAAAACAAAAAAACAGACACATAAACACACACACAAACAAACAATGAAAACCCAAAACCAACACACACACACACACTTGAATAGCCTGATGTAAACACTCTCAGCAACCATAAGAGCAAGGGGAGGGCTTGGCACCCATAGCCCAGTGACCAGGGCACCAGCCACACACACCAGAGCTGGTGGGCTCAAACCCAGCCCAGGGACTGCCAAACAACAACAACCACAACCAAAAAACAGCCATGTACTATGGCAGACACCTGCAGCCCCCAGCCACCTGGGAGGCTGAGGCAAGAGAATTGTTCAGCCCAAGAGAGTTAGATGTTGCTGAGAGCTGCAATGCCACAGCATAGTGAGACTGCCAAGAAAACAAAAAAAAAAAAGGGAAACAGAGAAAAAAATAATAATAATAAAAAAAAAATTAACAATAACTCCTACAAGAAAGAAAAAAGGGGAAAAAAGCAAAAAGAACAAGCAAAGAGAGAAAGAAACAAAGGTAACAAAAATACATATGTATGTATCTGTACAAACATATGACTATATATACATATATATGTACGTATGTATGTAGAAACATACAGGATTGACATTGGTAGGAATATATTTATGTTGCAATATACTTTCTGGACACCAGGTGGCGCCATGAGTGGTTCCCAGGCTTATACCTGTCTCCCAGCGTAAATGTTCTTGTTTGCCTGACTACCCGCTTGGCGTCTAGACACTGCAGAACTGCTGATTCCACCCATCTCAAAAACCTTCACAGGCAGGTTTCCCAAATTCTCTCTGCAACAGTTCCCATGAAGTGTGGGATATCCTGGACTAGTTTCCAGTGTAGGATGACTGTCTGTGAGTGAGACTCAAATAACTGCACCTGTCCCATGCGGAAAGGTGGCTGCCTACTGCCATCTCCCGAATTCCAAAACAATGGCCACTTCCTATCCGAATCTTTCCTGAGTGTCTCTCCTGCCATCTATCTGCAGTCGTGCCACACAAGACGGCTCCCCACTCTGGCCACCTAATTCTGCTCCAGAGTCCACCCTTCACCAATCTTTCCACACACTACCTAGTTTCCCCACAAACTGGGAACTACAATCCTCCATGGTGGGGCTAGTTGCCACCGCTGCTGCCTGCAGCCACTGCAGCTGGGACAGAACCTTTCCTGACGGTCTCTGCAGCTCCAGATTACACTCCAAGTCCAGCAATCCACCACCTCGCTGCAAACCCTAAACTGCCACTCCACACCAGTATTTCACATGGGGAATGATCTAGCCCGCCCACTCACTCACCTGTTGCTCCAGGAGAGCTGAGCTAAACATCCTTCCTGTCCTTCAATATGCTCTGCCTCTCACGGTATCATTTATTAGCTCTTCCCACTTTCTGTGCCCCCAGCTGTAACAACTCCACTCAATAAGTAGCATACACATCAGGAGAGATACAGAGAGCAAATCGGGAAGTTAGGATTCACCCCAGCTCAGAGATGTTTATCCTTGGAAGTTGTTTTCTTTGCTCTCCTGGGCTACCTGCACCTTGTGGAATATGGTGCTGACCTTACAGCAATGGAGACTGCTCAGATGGATCCAGGTGAGATCTCACCTAATGTGCACATTGTGTGTGTGGGGTACAACATGCCCCTTGGTGTGAGGGGCTCATCTACAAATGAAACTTTACCCTGGATGTGAGAACAATGTAACCTAAAAATTGTACCTCTTCTTAATTTGAACTTAGAGTATAAGAAGTTTTCATATGATTAAAAGGAATGGATTATGATGATGAACAGGGAAGCTGAATGACATTGAAGATGAATTGAAGAAGTTCAAATGACCTTTTAAAACCCTCCAGTTTTCAGATGGGTTGTCTATAACTTGGCTAATACTAGCTAGGAGGAGAGTAGGATTTTTTATGGAGAATAACTTGGTAGGGTGCCCAACCCTTTGAAGTTTTTGCAAGAGTGATAGGGGTGGTTGATGAGAAATATTAAAAGTAGTGTAGCTAAGTGTTGTATAATGAATGGTTTGGTATTGACTTAGTGGGCTGTGGAAAGCAGAAAGTCACATTTTGGGCTATGTGGTACATGGGCTTCTGAGAATGGGATTTCTGTAGAGCAAGGCTTTAGGCAAGCTTTAAATTCTGTCAAGGCTTAGGCTTAATAAGGTAAGTAAATGTAGAGTGATTTGTGTGAAGAGATTGAGGATGGGATTTGATTTGTACTTTCTCTTAAGGAAGACTCCAGAAGACACAGGAGAAGATGTATGGAGGAACAATTGGGGGGAACTTAAATACAAGAAAGCATTGATTAGAAATGGACTCAGGTTGCAGGAGATGATTGGTGCTGGGTTAGGCATCTGAATTTTTGTATCTTCCATGCAAGGCTTCTTAAATTAGCTTCATTTAGATGTTCTTTGTTTGCATTCTTATGAGAAACTGTACTTGTCTTCATCAATATGTTTATTAGGGGTGGAATCACGTTTTAAGGCCTGATGCATCTACATGACAGAACTATTTTAAGAAAAAGAATACCAAGTTACATTGGTAAAAATATGTATTAAAATGAACATTTTAGCATAAGAAAGAAGTTGCAAAAAATTATAAATTTTAAAAGGTTGAAAACACCATAAACATCACAGAGTTTACTCCTCCATATTTATATTAATTAACTTACTGACATGCATCTATAATATCTGTTCCCTACAGTTTTTAATGGCTACATCATTAATTGCCTCTTGATGACAATTATTTTGTCATAATTTCTATGTGGCAAGAACTGAAAGGCGTTTTTCTCTACATAGCATGTTGGCTAAAAGTTTATTTTGTATTATTAATAGTTAAAAAATATCAGCTTCACAACTTGTAATTGGTAATTGCATACATTATTATCAAATTTTAGAAAACCTTTATCAAGTCTTTTATATATGAGTTGTAACATTTCCTTTGAATTTTTCTTGAGTAAGTGAACTAATTTTGAAAACCCTTAATTTGGTGATTTTTATAAAGTACATTGCTGGCTCCATCCATGGTCATTATGGAATCTTCCTAGTGAGGATCCCTGCAGTATAGAGTGTATGAACCTCGGACTAAGCTGTTTTGGATCATATTCTATAGTAATTGTCTGCTCACTTGTCTTTTTTTATACTGGTTTAGTTCTTTTTAGCCTCATTTGCATCCATCTTCTGACACTATGATGAAATCTATGGGCTCTCTCCTCAGCAAAAGGGCACATAATTTATAAAATATTTCTGGGCACAACGGCTCACACCTGTAATCCTAGCACTCTCGGGAGGCTGACACAGGTGGATTGCTTAAGCTCAAGAGTTGGAGAACAGCCTGAGCAAGAGTGAGACCCCAATTCTACTAAAAATAGAAAATTTAGCCAGGCATTGTGGTGCACACCTGTAGTCCTAGCCACTCAGGAAGCTAAGGCAGGAGGATCGCTTGAGCCTGTGATGTTGCTGTTAAGTTATGATGCCACAGCACTCTACCCAGGGTGACAGAGTGTCTCAAAAAAACAATTTGTAAAACATTGAATGCTATCTTATAGAATGATACCATGTTATAAGACCCCTAAATCTTACTTTCTCCTGCAACAAGTTTCTGCACTAAATTGATAATTGATTTAATGTTGTATATTTTTTCTTTTCATGAGAATCTAGCAAATGTCCTGTACTCTGTATGCTCCAAACACAGAGATCCTTTTTTTTTTTTTTTTAAATGAATAAGGAAAGAAATAGCCAAGAGTTGTCAGCCATACTGTAGACCAGGTACAGAAATCCCCTGCTTACAAAAACTGTTGCCAAATATACTTGAGCAAACATTCTGACTCTTCCTGGCTATCCTAAAGTACCAGACACTCTGATGCCTTTGTCCTAAAAAAATAGATTTCCTTTTGTAAGGCTTTAAACTACATGGATTCTCATTTTCCTCTTTGAAAGCATTTCCTTTTGTTTTGGGGAACTCTTCTGCTGGTAAGTGGGGAGAACAATATTGTTTTCCCCATACATACTTTAAGAGGATATCAGCTTTTTCTCTTCTAAAATTTATAATCAAATAAGAATAAATTTTAAGTAGTATTCATTCATGTATCCAAGACACTTCACCACTCCTCCTCCCTTTTCCCATTTTTTACTAAATACAGATATAGTAGGCATTGTAGAAGATACTAAAGTAAGTAAAAATCATTAACTGTGCAGTAAGGCTGTTGCAATCTAATAGCATTATGAAGAAAAGAGAATTCAATGAGGAGACTGTAAATCATCCTCAACATAAAGAAAAACTAAAGTGAACCAAAAGACTGGGGCAAATTGATAGAAGAATTATTGTGATTATTTTTGATGTCTCCAGTTTTGACCATCAAAGGTAAGATGGTCAATAATGGTTGCGAGGGCAACAGGCATAAACCAATACTGTCTTGGACAAATTGAGATATAAAGTCACTAGGTCTCTTTACTTTTGCTTTAACTTTTTTTCCTGGACATTTTCATACCAAGCTAGTTTGGATCATACCCTTCTTACAGCTTCAACAATTACCAGCACCTAGCCAATATTGTTTTATCTATACCCTCCCTAACTCCCCACCTTCATTTGTTAAAAGCAAATCCAAAGCATTTTCTTGACTCAACTATCAGTTTTTTGCCATTCCATGCATTTTCTTTCCCAACTTCCTATCACCATCCCCACCCTTCTTTTTGTTTTTATTTTCAGCACTGCAATTCTGATTCTCCAACTCTGCCAGGACACAGGTGTGTAAAGGTTAGCCCTACACCTTGAATAGCTCAGGAGGAGCCAGACCAGAAGTTCCCCACAGTCTGTACCCTTCTTCTCTGGACAGATGGCTCCATAAAGGTGGCTTTGGAGGCTGGAGCATCCATGAAAATCACTCATCTGCTGCTCTGGCTTGGGGTGTCTCTGTACCCATCTGGCCTCTCCCAGGCTCAGCCCTTCCAACACCTCAGGTCCCCAGAAGTAGTGATCCCCTTGAAAGTAACCAGCAGAAGCAGAGGTGCAAACATTCCTGGATGGCTCTCCTATAGTCTGCTGTTTGGAGGCCAGAGGTACCTTATCCATATGAAAGTCAAGAAGTTCTTAGTTTCCAGACATTTCCCAGTGTTCACCTACACAGAGCAGCATGCCCTTCTGGAGGACTGGCCCTTTGTCCCTGATGACTGCTACTATCATGGCTATGTGGAGGGAGCCCCTGGGTCCCTGGTAGTTTTCAGTGCCTGTTTTGGGGGCTTTCGGGGAATGCTACAAATAAATGACCTCACTTATGAAATTGAACCCATCAAGCACTCTACAACATTTGAACACTTGGTTTATAAAATAAATACTAAGGAGACACAATTCCTACCCATGAGATGTGGCATAAAAGAAAAGGAAGTTACACATCAACACTTGGAATTTGAAGAAGTTAAGAACTCACCTCTGAAACAAAATTCTACTGGTATCTGGTGGACCCATACGTGGTTTCTGGAGCTAGTTGTGGTGGTCAACCATGATTTCTTCATCTACTCTCAAAGCAATGTCTCAAAGGTGCAAGAGGATGTATTTCTTGTTGTCAACATAGTGGATTCCATGTATCAGCAGTTGGATACTTACGTAATTTTGATTGGGATTGAAATTTGGAATCAAGGAAGTGTCTTCCCAATGATAAACATAGAACAGGTTCTGGAAGATTTCTCTCAGTGGAAAAAAATCAGTCTTTCCCAGCCACAGCATGATGCTGCACATATTTTCATAAAAAATCCAGTTATAAATGAGCTTGGTATAGCCTATGTTGCAGGAATATGTCGTCCTCCTATTGACTGTGGAGTTGATAATTTCAAAGGAGATCCTTGGTCTCTTTTTGCAAACACTGTGACCCATGAGTTAGGTCACATTCTGGGTATGCGGCATGATGAGAAGTTCTGTTATTGTGGGGAAAGAGGTTGCATCATGAGTGCTTTCAGGGTGCCAGCAGAAAAATTCACCAATTGCAGTTATGCTGATTTTATGATGACCACTTTTGGCCAGGGATCATGTCTGCACAATTCTCCAAGACCAGAGGAAGTCTTTATGTTGGAACGCTGTGGAAATGGCATGGTTGAAAGAGAAGAGGAGTGTGACTGTGGATCAATACAGCAGTGTGAACAAGATCCCTGTTGCCTGTTGAACTGCACTCTGAGACCTGGTGCTGCTTGTGCTTTTGGGCTTTGTTGTAAAGACTGCAAGTTCATGCCATCAGGGGAACTCTGTAGACCACAGGTCAATGAATGTGACCTTCCAGAGTGGTGCAATGGGACATCCCATCAATGTCCAGAAGATAGATACATGCAAGACGGCATCCCCTGTAGTGACAGTGCCTACTGCTATCAACAGAGATGTAATAACCATGACCGACAGTGCAGGGAGATTTTTGGTAAAGGTGCAAAGAGTGCTCCTCAGAATTGCTATAAAGAAGTCAACTCCCAGGGAAACCGTTTCGGCCATTGTGGTAGAAATGGCACAGCATACCTAAAATGTGATATTTCTGATGTCTTTTGTGGGAGAGTTCAGTGTGAAAATGTGAGAGCCATTCCTTCTTTCCAAGATCATTCTACTTGGCAGCACACTTACATCAATGGTGTTGCCTGCTGGGGCATCGACTATCATTTAGGGATGGATATACCTGACATTGGTGAAGTTAAAGATGGCACTGTATGTGGCCCAGGAAAGATCTGCATCCATAAGAAGTGTGTCAGTCTGTCTGTCCTGTCACAAGTCTGCCTTCCTGAGACCTGCAATATGAAGGGGATCTGCAATAATAAGCATCATTGCCACTGTGGCTATGGGTGGTCTCCACCCTACTGCCTACTCAGAGGGTATGGAGGTAGTGTTGACAGTGGCCCAGCCTCTGCAAAAAGGAGAGCTTTTTTGCCACTAATTGTGATTCTTTCTTTGTCTGTTTTGACTTTTCTGTGCACTGTTGGTCTTGCTGTGTATCTTCAACAGTTTTCTGGTCCCCAGGAGACTAAGGCTCATTAGGTTAAAAAAACAAAACAAAACAAAACACCTCTTTAATTTACTATCTCATGCATTATTGAGGCCTAGTCTTTTAGCTTAGAATGTTAGTTTATGTGGCTGAAACTGAGTATATTTCTGACTGTTTACTAAAAGATTCAGTGGTCTTCCCTTCCACTGGTATCAGAAACACTGTAAGTACCAGTAATTTCTAAGATCTTCCTACCTACTACTGTTCATTGTTTTAAAGCAGCAAATAAAGCTCCATCTTCTCCCCTTTTAGTCTCTCTCTTTTTTTTTAAAGGATTTTAAGATACCTTTCCCTAGGAGAGTCAGAATTTGATGTAACAGTTTTCATGTAACAGTGAATTCCTATTCATGTTAACACTCTCCCTATTCAAAAGCAAGACATTTTATGTTCATTGCCTCAAGAAAGCAATTCATGATGGCATAAAGCAAACCTTTTGTGTTTCTTATGCACAGGTATAGCTTAAGATAAAGGCAAGAGACAGACTTCAGTGTCCTGGGGTGAGCCTTGCCTCTCTACTGCCATGCATCAATTTGGAAAGTTACTTTAATTTTTTGAGATTCTGCTTCAAAATCTGAAATGGGGGATGACAATTATGTTTGTCCCACTCAACTCCTTGGGTGTATTTAATAACCAAAAGAGGGAAGGCAGTGAATTTTTGTTAAGTTTAAACAAATTATTTCATAAAAACTCCTGACCCTGTCCCTTGTGAGCTTCCTAGCCAAGCTTATCTATTCTCTTTGTCTTTCTTATTTATTTATTTAATTTATTTAGAGACAAGATCTCACTCTGCCACCTGGGCTGGAGTACACTGGCATAGCCATAGTTCATTATAACCTCAAACTCCTGGATTCAAGTGACCTCTCCTTCATTGGCCTACCAAAGTGTTGGAATTACAGATGGGAGCCACCAAGTGAGGCTCTATTCACTTTGTATTTCTTTATTTCAGTAGATTTGGTGTATAAATGGTTTTTGTTAACATGGATAAATTGTATAGTGGTGAACCCAGGTTTTGCTGTACCCAAACAGTGTACCTTGTACCTAATAGGTAAATTTTCATATGTCACCCCCAACACTGTAGTTGCCCGTGGAACTAGATGTTCGGAGACGTGGAGGAAAGCACCGCACACAAAGTGAATATAAAAGGGAGACTGAGGCTCGCTCAGGCATTCAGTGACTACCCACATTTATTGGGTGATTTTATACACAACACAGATTAAATAAAGGTATAGAAAACAGAAAAAGGAACAAATAATGGTGAGATCACAAAAACTGCCATGAAAATTCCTTGTTCAGCACAGATGCTGCTGGACACATACATAGTTAATCTAAATCGAGAACACTTTGCTCAACGCTTTGCTCAAGGCTTAACCACAATGGCGCCTTGCTGTCTGTTCTGTTTGATTAGTTCCCTAAAACTTAGAAAGGACAAATTGCTAAAAGGAGAATGGAACACAAACCTCTGCCCAGAACCTCCACAGGTGCCCAGCCCCCAGCTGTAACCGTGTGAAGCCCTCCAGTAACTTTCCTTTCAGTGAACATTTAACTGATTGTTCTTACTAGCCTGGGCATGTCCACAGAGAAATAAGTTTTTCCATCTTAGGGCAACATTTCTCGGGGAGCACATGAGGCCATGTCACTTGCTTTGGTTGGGGGGCTGGTACCCCTCCACAACACTGTCTCCTCTTCTGAGTCTCTAGTATCTACACCACTCTGAATACTCTTGTATACCCATTGCTTAGCTACCACTTATAAGTGAGAACAAGTATTTGTTTTTTCATTCTTAAGATACTTCTCTTAAGATAATGGCCTCCAGTTGCACCCAAGTTACTAATAAATGTCCAAAGACATTATTTCATTCCTTTTTATGGCTGAGTAGTATATATACATACATTCATATGTGTATATATATACATATACATATACAGAGGGTGCAAAATATATATATACACATTTTAAGAAAGGAAAAACTTGTCTTCTGTTACTTTTGGGATTGGTTTGTTCTTGTTTCTTTAGTTTCTTGAGTATGACACCAGGTCATTGATTTAATCTATTCTTTTTGTCTCAATTTGGCAGTTTGGGTATCTTTTTTATAGTTTCTTTGATTCCAAAATATAAATTCTGATTGTGGGAAGATGGCCGACTAGAAGCAGCTTTTGCCGGAGGCTCATTTCCAAAGGGAGAGATAGTGGACTGATGTGAATGGAAGCTGAATGTGAGGAGCTGTGCACTGAAAGGACTGTGTGAGGTACACATCGCCCAGGCCAAGTCAAGTGGCTGAAACAAGAAAGCAGAAGATAAAACAAAAAAACTTAGGTGAGCCTAGCTCCAAGAGAAAGGGAGACCCCTCCCCCAAACAGGAACTCCGTGGCAAGCAAGTAGCCCACCAGCCAATAGGGATCAAAAGTCTGCTCACCTTATCCCATGGGAGAGTGTCACTAAGTCTTCACCATTGAGGTCCCACCACTGAGCCTAGGCTCCATCCCGCCTGATAAAAAAGATCAAATATTTTCTGCAATTCTGAGCACACAGACTGCACTTCTCCCATCCTAGTTGCTGGAAGGACTGCACCCTGCAGAGGCTGGAGTGTTTGGCAGTTCACTGAGAAGCCCAGGGAATTCTGCTGGCCACTGAGCTACAGTGAGAGAACATTAATTGCAGTCCTAACTTTGACAGGTAGAGGGTGAACTACCCTTCCCAAGCTCTTCAGGAATTCTCAGAAATCCCACAGATTTCTGTTTTCTGCCCTCCAGGACAACCTCTGAGCTCAGTTGGGTGGGTGAGACCAGGTGCTTAAGTGATTTTTGACTGAACTTCACACCTATGCCACCAGGCATCAGAGCTCTAAGTTAGACTGGGTGGGTGATGCCCAGTGTCTGAGTGACTTTGTCTGAGCTTTAGGCCTATGCTCTCCACAGAGTTATGGCCCTCTGATTGAGTGGGCAGAGCCTAGTGCATGAGCATCTCTCCTGAACTCTGGGCCAGTGCTGTTGGTTGGGCAGCCCCGTCAGCTTGATTTGGTGGATGGAGCCAGCACTGGCAGAGCAACTTTGACTGGAACTCAGGGCCAGTGCTGTCTATTGATTCTTGTCCCCCTGGAGAGACACTGTCTGGGGCTGTGGATTCACCACTAGTCTGCTTTTGTTAGTGTAGTGGTGGCACTGCAATAATGAGGAATGGACTCAACAGAGACAAACTATCAATTCAACTAAAAAAGTATAATTAACATGTTAAAAAAGAGAAAGAGAAGAAGAAGCTGAAAATACTCATGGGGGAGAATCAGTAGAAGAACTCTTGACAACATGATAAATCAGAGCAGATCAACTCCCTCTTAGTATGTCAAAGAAAATATAATAGAAAATTTCATCCACAGAGAAATTGCTGAAATGTCAGAAATAGAATTCATACTATGGATGGCAAATAAAATCATTGGAATGAAGGAAAAGATAGAAACAGAGAACCAAAAAATAGTTCAGAAATTGTCTCAAGAAATTAATGAATTCAAAGACAAAGTCACCAAGGATAGGGACAAATGAGGAATGATATAAAAGAGCTTAAGGAATTGATAAAGGTATTTGAGGAGCTTCAAAAACACAGTATAGTCCTCCAGAAATAGCATTGAACAGTGTGAAGAAATAATGTCAGATAAGGAAGACAAGACTTTTGAACTATCCCAAGCATTCAAAGAGGCAGATAAAAGGAGAACAAGAACAGAATACTCCCTGAGAGAGTTATGGGATCATTCCAAGAAATCAAACATCTGAATGATAGGGATTTCTGAAGAAGAAAAGGACTGTCCCAAAGGCAAAAAATTTTTTGCTCCAAGACATAATGGCAGAGAACTTCCCAAGTATTACAAGAGACACAGAAATTCAGATAGTAGATAGTTTCAGAACCCCAGCACAACTCACTTCAAACAAAGCATTTCCTAGACACATTGTAATTAATTTTGCCAACAGTAATATGTAGGAGAAAATTCTGCAAGCCGCCAGGCATAAGAAAAGTATTACTTACAAAGGGAAAAGTATCGGGATGACTGCAGATCTTTCAGCTGAAACTGTCCAGGCCAGAAGTAGATGATCATTGACCTTCAGTGTTATTAAACAAAACAATTTCCATCCCAGGATCCTATATTCCACTAAACTGAGTTTCTTTCATAATGGGGAAATCAAATTCTTCATTGACATCCATATATTGAGGAAATTTGCCATGACTAGACCAGCTCTACAGGTAATACTCAGATCGATTCTTCATTATGATCAATAGGATGGTACACCACCGAAGTAATCCTACCCAGAAATTTAAGAACAAAGCCTAGCTTCCACAATGGTCAAAGGGATAAAAATAAGATTTGGACCTCTGAAAAACAAGATGACCAAAACTCTGCCATATCTATCAATTCTCTTAATTAGTGAGAATGGTTTGAATTCTCCTTTAAGGAGGCACTGGTTGGCTGGCTGGATATAGAAACTCATCCCAGATATCTGTTGCCTACAAGAAACTCTTCTTACTTCGAAGTATAAATCAACTCTCAGGGTGAAGGGATGGGCAACGGTATTCCAGGCAAATGGAAAGCAGAAAAAAGCTGGGATTGTAATCTTGTTTACAGATATAGTTGGATTCAAACCAAAAAAAAATAAGGAGAGACAAAGATGGACACTACGTACTTATCAAGGGAGGCATCCAATATGAAAAGATTTCAATAATTAACATTTATGCACGCTATCAGAATGCTACTCCATATATACAACAAATCTTAACTGATCTGAACAATATGATATCTTCCCACACTCTAATAGTTGGAGATTTTAACACCCTACTGTCAGTACTAGACAGATCCTCCAAGCAGAAACTAAACAAAGAAATAATGGAATTAAACAAGACCTTAGAACAAATGGACTTAACAGACATTTATAGAACATGTTATCCTAACAAAACTGAATACACCTTATTCTTATGAGCCCATTGGGTCATCTTCCAAATTTGATCTATCTTAGGACACAAGGCTAACTTCGACAAATTCAAAAGAATAGAAATTATTCCCTGTATCTTCCCAGACCATCATGGAATAAAAGTTGAACTGAACAACAACAGAAATCTTCATACTCAAATAAAGTCATGGAAACTAAATAACCTTATGCTGAATGATAGCTGGGTCCTAGTTGAGATCAAAAAGGAGATCATTTAGATTTCTGGGACAAAATGATAATGAAGCCACAAACTATCGAAACCTGTTGGATACTGCAAAGACAGTACTCTTAGGTAAATTTATAGCATTAGATGCCTTCATCAAAAAGAAAGAGCAAGTCAACAACCTAATGGGCCATCTCAACCTACTGGAAAAGGAAGAACAATCTAATCCCAAACCCAGCAGAAGAAAAGAAATAACCAAAATTAGAGTAGAATTAAATGAAATTGAGTGGTGCCTGTGGCTCAGTGAGTAGGGTGCTGGCCCCATATACCCAGGGTGGCGAGTTCAAACCCAGCTCTGGCCAAACTGCAACAACAAAATTAAAAAAAAAATTGGGGGTGGCACCTGTGTCTCAAAGGAATAGGGCACTGGCCCCATATGCCAGAGGTGGCGGGTTCAAGCCCAGCCCTGGCCAAAAACTGCAAAAAAAAAAAAAGAAAAAGAAAAAAAAATTGAAAACAAAAGAATTATTTGGAAGATCAGCAAAACAAAAAGTTGGTTCTTTGAAAAGATTACTAAAATTGATAAACCTTTGGCTAGACTAACCAGAAATAGAAAAATAAG
>CAUYRH010151559.1:0-18756 GCA_963574655.1 Perodicticus potto
CACCCTGGATAGAGTGCCGTGGCATCACAGCTCACAGCAACCTCCAATTCCTGGGCTCAAGCGAGTCTCTTGCCTCTGCCTCCCAAGTAGCTGGGACTACAGGCGCCCGCCACAATGCCCGGCCATTTTTTGGTTGCAGCCATCATTGTTGTTTGGCAGGCCCGGGCTGGATTCGAACCCGCCAGCTCAGGTGTACGTGGCTGGCGCCTTAGCCCGTTGAGCCACAGGCGCCGAGCCGGGAGGGGACATTTTAATCTAGTGCTCCACACTCATCATTATCATTCCAAATGTCTATAAATGCTACAACTGGGTTTGGAAGCCTCACTGGAAAGTAACTTAAACAATCAAAATACTGCACGCACATTGTCTAATGTTATCAGAGGTTAATTTTAAATAGTCTGGATAGTTTTGAGGCAAGAGACTCCACCGATTTATTTATAACAGAACTCTTATACCACATATAATTCTCCAGGAAGAGCCCATTTGTTATAGCCTTCCTACACGCCAATAATAACAAACCCAAAATAAACTCCAATATCTACCCACAGAAGGAAAAAAATCTAGTTCCAAGAAATTATTTCTGCCTGACCTCTAGAGACAGAGGTCAGCAATTTTTAAGAGCACTAGATAAGGGGCCATGATGTTCACGATCAGTCTGATCTGTCTGGGGCCTTGGACTAACGCGTGCACAGACGGCCTTTTTGCATGTGTTTTCCCCATTCCCAGAAGACACAGGGCCTCTGAGGCTGGACTCTGTAACTGCACATCTCTGAACAAGAGGAGCAGAGAAGCCAAAATCAAGGATGCTGGCAGACATGGAGAACTTTGGAAAGCTCACTGAGGTTCCCACCTGAAAAGCCTTTTAGAGTCCACAGGGGATTCTGCAAAACTATCTTGCCTTAGAGTTTTATGATCTGGCTAGATTATGAGTGATGAGGAAGGGAACACATACAAAATAATCACCAAAAGGAGGAGAATTCTTGTCAAACGATATTGGAACTCCCCTGTATGCTCGTGGGCTGTGGGGTAGACCTTAATCTCCCCTTCATCTGACATCAATGTCAGGAACCTACAGTTTGACTACACACTGAAAGCAAATGAGTCTATTTATTGTTAAAACAATGAAATAACAATAATAAAAACATGGATACTTTTGAAATTCTGCAACTCCATTTTCCAGGGCATACTATGCACAGTTCATTACCCTTTAGATACAATCTCTATGGAAAATTCACCTGGTGTACACCTAAAGGTGTCTCATAGATTTTGAGCTCAAGAATAGGGTTTGAGTCTTTTACATCTGTGTCCCAGGCACCCAGCACAAGGGCTTACACATGGCCAGGGTCGAAAAATTCTATCAAGTGAATGAATGCTTCCCTGAGTGAAAGTCTCAAGCAAAACCCTGGGCTTTAAAGAAAATGTTGCTGCTGAAAATATTGAGGATGCAGCCAGCCCTCACCACCGTGCAAGGATACTCTTTCCTCTTCTCCACTGCAACTCTTTGAATGTTATTATCTTGGCACCTCCACACACTAAGTGTCAACTGGCTCCCTTCTGTCCATTCTAAAAGTCTAAACTCTTTACACTAGGATTAGAAGACCCAAGATCTCCCCAATCTCTCTCCCACCGTTGGAAAGGTAATATACTATAGAGCTTTAAGGGGATGGGCCAAGAAGCCAGACTGCCTGGATGTACAGCCTAGCCCCACTACTTATCACCCTGTACAAGTTCCTTAAGCCCTTTGTAAGATAAGAGATATTTAGAGTAGCCTATATCATTGAGTTGTTGTGAGAATTAAATGAATAAAGTATTTATAAAACAGTTTAAATCATGTCAGGCCCATACATAGTAAGCATTCAGTAAGTGTGAGCTTGTATAGTTATTATTCACACTCCCAAGGGAACTTCTATTCTGTTATTTTGAATAGCAGTTCTTTTTCTCTAGTATTAGCTTATGTTCACATTTGCAACATACTCCCATAGCCAAACCCAGATTTACTGACTGGCTAAGCCCAGATGAGATATACTGCAGCTAGGACGCAAGTCCAGAAGCTTCAGCTGCAACTGTACTTACCCATAGGATAACTGATTTCTAGGCTTCTAGAGAGGTTTGAGCTTCAGGAAAATTCCATATCTTAAATGATGTATCAGTGTCCCATTAAAATGAATGGTAGAATACAAAAGTAAAGGAAAAATTCTATCTGTGCAGGAAACTACGGAAGGATGATATCCCCGAGTTAGAAATGTCAGGACATTTTATGTAGTTTTAGGTCAGATGGGACCGATATGAAGAAAAGCCAGTTGGACCAATGACGTCAACAAGCTGCCTTCTTGCCTGCCAGGAAAGTGCCTGGAAGCGATCCCGACAAAAATCCCATTCACAGGGACACAGGGTGATGGAGAGGGGTCACACCTACCTGGCTTCTGCTCAGTGTCGCCACCAAGTGCACCAGAAGCTGACAACACACCAAAGGAGCAACAAGCCAGAGAGGCCCAGAGCACAGGCCCCAGAGTCCAGGGCCTAAGGAGGCCACCAGCCCAGCAAGAAAGGAGACAGCCCGTGAGGTCCACGCTCCCCCAGAACGGACAAGAGCATCCTGTGAGATTGCCTCAGCTCCACACATTCCCCAGGCAGCTGAACTTCTGAAACAACAAGTGCAGGACAATAGTTTCTCTTTCTGCTTTTGCTTTTTCTTTCAGACTAGGAATCTTATAATATGTGATCAACCGAGCCTCATTTGTCAGTTTCACAGAAACACAGCCCTCCCTTTCTAAATATGCAGAACAGCACAGTTCCAAAGAAAAACTTCAGCAGACCCAAAGAAGAGAAGTTCTTTGAGGAATCACAGCACGTTTATTTCTAAAAGACAGAAGGACTTTTTAAGAAACCAGAGAGGTTTTCTGATGTGTGCTTTCTATCAGATTCAGGAGTAAAATACATCAGTGACACTGCTCTAGAAAACAATCTGGAATCAGAGTAGACCGCATGGAGATTCCAAATTTAAAATGTATTGGAAGCAGTGAAGACCAGATTAAAGAATCTAGAAAACTTGTGCTTAAGGTAAAAGACAAGTTTAACTCAAAGGAAACAAAGGAAAAGATTTTTAAAAGGAAAGGGGAAACAAAAGGCATAAAAGGAGGATACAGGCAACATAATACGTGATTTTAGGCATCTCAGCAAAATTAAAAAATAAAAGATATAGGGGGCGCCTGTGACTCAAAGGAGTGGGGCACCAGCCCATTATGCCGGAGGTGGCGGGTTCAAACCCAGCCCCGGCCCAAAACCGCAAAAAAAGAAAAATAAATAAAAGACATAGAAGAAAACTACCCTGAACTAAAAACAATTATCTGTGAAATTAAAGGATTCTCCAAGGAGTAGTTAGAATTAATTGAAGGTGGGGGAAGGAGGAGAAAGACCAGTACTGAGACAGATTTTGTTAAACTGTTTTAATTTGAAGAATAAATAAAAATTTTTAATAGTATCCAGGTGGAAAGCAGGTTATTCTCAAAGGCTCCCCAGATCAGACTAGCTCAGATTTCTCCAAAAATCTCAACACCAGAAGACAGGGAACAATAAACTTTTGAGAGGAACCAAGCATTACCCAGCAATTCTATCCCAACAGTCCTTCACCCGTGACAAAAAGAGAAACATTCTCAGACACACAGTGACTGAGTATGTCCTTAACCTGAATGCTCCCCTGAGAATTTTCAAGGCATGGCCTAAGTGGCCAGGAAGTAAGTCAGAGTAACAACTAAGAATCTGGAAATTTTGATTGATACAAATGTTGAAAAGCCAAAAGAAGAAAACTGTTAATATGGCTATACAATGACAAAAACGTAAAACAAAATAAATCACAGAGACCTGCTATGAAAATTAAATAAGATGATGGCATTAAAAAAAAGAAAACAACAGTAAGGCACCTGGCACATGCTAAGTGCTGAATAAAATTCGCTACTTTTTCATGACGGACTTGTATCATGTTACCTTGCACTGTGCTAGACCCCAGCAGTGCCACAGGAAGTCAGACCTATAGCTGAGTTCCTAACCACGGCGCTCACAGGCTGATGCTGGAATAGTACCAGGGGCAAGACGCAGGCCTGTGACACCTCAGCTCCCTACGTGTGTAAACTCCACTCTGATTTATTAAACTCCAGGCACTTAAGTAAACCCTGTAGAATTACTTTCCCTGAAACACCTCAATTATTCCAATAAGTTACGAAATGGTTAAGATATAAGATGAGGCTCGGCGCCTGTGGCTCAACAGGCTAAGGCGCCAGCCATGTACACCTGAGCTGACGGGTTCGAATCCAGCCCGGGCCCGCCAAACAACAATGACAACTGCAACCAAAAAATGGCCGGGCGTTGTGGCGGGCACCTGTAGTCCCAGCTACTTGGGAGGCAGAGGCAAGAGGTTCACTTGAGCCCAGGAATTAGAGGTTGCTGTGAGCTATGATGTCACAGTACTGTATCCAGGGTGACAGCTTGAGGCTCTGTCTCAAAAAAAAAAAAAAAAGATATAAGATGAATAACAGCATTTGGAGGCTCCTTCTGCAAGTACATTTTCTAGTTTTCAAAATGATGGCTACAACATAACTTTGAAAGTTACTTGGAAGATTTATGTTGTAATGAAGGCATTTTTCCAAATTACTACATGCATTTATAAATGCCAAATAATATTTAGGAGATTCAGTTGTTGAAATATAAGCCAGATTGTGGAATGAAGTAATAGCTATTAGGCCAAGTGAGAGAAAAATGGACTAAAAGCTTTTATGCACAACAGTGATTTTCAACCCACATGCTGTGGCACACCGGTGTGCCATGAAAATTTTTAAAGATCATTCATTAAATTATTTTCAAAAGAAGTTCAAAGCATGGAAAATATATTATTTTTTTTTACTCTTTTTTTTCCCGCAACATAATTTAAGTGTGCGCCGAAAGTTTGACTATAGGTTCGAGTGTGCCATGAGATTTTTAAAAAGGCTGAAAAACGCTGCTATGCAGAAACGGTAGCATTCAGAGTTTATGAGAAGTGTAAAAATCTCTTCAGTAATTAAGGACACAGGACACCTAAAGCACTAAAGAGCTGACACCAGTATGTAGGCTAGCTTTTCATTAATTTTAATAGAATTTCTTTAAAAAATAACATAAACAAAATTCATTGTAGAAAAGTTTTAAAAATAGAGAATTAAAAAATAAAATAGACTCACGTTCAGTCTTATCAATCAAGAATAATCACCCCACAAATTTTGTATCAGTGCATTTTGTTTTCTATGAATGTTGCAAATATTTTGCTCTGTAACCTGCTTTTTTCACCAGGTAACATATGCTACATTTTTCCACATCATTAAAGAGCACCATCAAAAGCTACATGGTAATGAGCACCTGGGTTTTGACCACATTTTCATTTGTCTTGAACATCTTAGAACACTCACATCTGGGTAGTGTGACTTCAAGAATGAGATTAAAAAATAAAGCTTTATTAAATCAAAAAATAAAACTTTATTCAATTAGAAGAAAGTATAAATGAGATAATACACAAATGTCATTGGAATCTTCCCACTTGGCCAGTTAATGTCCCAATATATACATTTATAATTTTTTTTACCCTTTAGATCACTAATGATGTCACTCAACAAACATAAGTACTTTTCCCTCTACTAAAACACCATTGGCACCTAAATGGCTGTGATAAAACGTTGATCTAACGTCTCTCCTCGCACCAGCTTAGAAACAAAAGCTCCCTAATGAAGATAGAGAGCCACAAGTGACTCACCTTAGGAAAAAACTGGAGTTACAGGGCATATACCTCCTGCAGAAGTTACTAGAATATGGCAGAGCAAGTAGTCCTGCTAGCTCCAGCTTCCTAGTCTATATCAGGACACTGGGGAGAGGAGTATTCATTCTTCCAGGTCCCCCAGCCTCCAGTTCACTGGGCCCCCGTTTTCTCCACCAATTGGCACGGGCTTTGATAGAATCGTGCAGGGACCGGGGGAACATGGTGCTGCCAAAAGGGAAACCCGTCTACTCAGGTGTGGATTGGCTGATTTCCTCCACGTCCCTCCGTGCCAGGGGAAAAGAAGAACTGGAGAGAAGGGGGGGACGTCAGCACCAGGGAAGCATGACATGCTGGCAGTTTGGGGAGGAGGCGGGAGTGAGTCTCCTGGCAGTCAAATGGACACCGCACTAAAGCCTGAGTCCAGCCTCTCGCCAGCACCCTAACCAGGAGCCCTGCCCTGGGGTGGGAGGATGCCTCCAGCAAGAGGGTAGCAGGGGGTGTTGAAAGGTCCAAATGGAGGCAGAGCCCGAGTCAGGGAAGCATGGGCCACTCTCTGCACTGGCCTTTGGCCAGCAAGAAGAGGACAGCACCTGCGCCCAATATAGAGCTGCTCACCTGCCCTGCCACCACCCCCAGTGCTTCCTATCTCCAACTTGGGGAAGGGGAGTGACCCCAAATGAGGAAGGAACAGAGGAACGAAAGGGCAGAACACCCCACATCTCTTCTCTCACTTCAGGTATTTCGGGAAGGTTCAAGCTGCACTTGAATTAAGAAAATTTCAAATAGGTGGTAAGAGTAATTTTGTTAGGGTAAGACTCATAACTGTCTTGGTAAAATTAGCGATGCTAATTCAACAAACCCAGTACTGCTACTGTATTCTTGGTATTTTACCACATCCATGGGTCACATTTTTCTGGTTACTTGTAGAGGGTGAAACCCCTACTGGCACCGCTCCCTGGGCTGCAGCTAAGCACATGGCAAAAGAGAAAAAGAACCCAGTGTTTGTCCCAAACTTGCCTTCACTAGCAGCAGGGCAGCCCGGGTCTCTTGGGCAATCCCTGGAAGATTATCTGTCCCTGAGCGTGCCCAGTGCTGACTGGCTCCATGCTGGACCTCTGCCTCTGCTTTTTCTGACCCCTCGTCCTCAGGGGTCACTTTCACTTCCCTGGCCTGTGATCATCTGCTTGCCAAGGCTTTAGGAGACTGAAATAGACAGTGGGAAGCTGAGCCAGGTGCCCTCCTAACTTCAACCCCCAGGAGGACTGCTCAGCAGAGGCTCCATAGTACAACATGCCACCCTGGCCACGCCAGGACTCCCAGGTCAGGCTATTTGTCATTTGGGCTAATCCTCAACTGTCCTACTTTGAGTAAGCATAAACTTCGCCCAGCCAGTGTAAGCACAGTGTTTTCAACTGTCTTTTATCAAAACAGAGGTTAAAGTGACAATTTATACAAAGAAAATTCACCAAAGGAATGGCAAGTTATTTATTTCCTTTAGTTATTCTCTCCTAAACTGGCTATGAGATGCTGCTTACTATTTTTTAAATTTCTAATTTTTTGGTCCTGCCAAAGAAAAGCACTTACGTAGCGGAATGGCAAAGAAAGTGGGAAACAAAACGTAGTATGTTAGAAAGACAGCTTCTACAGCCTCTGCATAACCATGTTGGAAAATGCAAAACTTCCCGGGGGCACAAGTACCCATTTTTCCATTGCTTATTCTGAAATAAGCAAATGTATAAATACACAAATAAATATGCAAATGTCTTTTATAGAATAATTTCTCTAAGGTACATACACATATAATTGCAAAATAAGTTATTGTTCACTCAAAATACAAAATAAACCCCTAAGATATTACTTTGTTAAAGTGTTCTTGTTTGAAGCAAAAATAAATAATATGATTTAAATATGAGGTGTATTCATCTGAGTCTATTACCTCAATTCACGTTACACATGTTTATCTGTTCATCATGAGGTTTTATCAAAATAACAAATAATCACACAACAGAAAATTCTAAGAAGAAGGACAAGAGGAAGATCCATACCCATAATTTAATGTTCCACTAACCACAAAGATAGTATTTTGTTTTGTTTCCTTTAGGTCAACTTATGTTAAGTTACCTGTTTTCTAGAATAACTGATTTGTGCCTTGCTTTCTTTTACTCTAATATATTAAAAGCACCCAATGGGGCAATAAATTGCTATTCATAGGATACATAAAATTCCAAAGTTTTTTTTAAAAAACTTAATTTCTTTAACATTCCTTTGTTGTATAACATGCAGGTTTATTTTCAAGAAAGTGATATAAAAAACATGGCTGTGCTGTATCTGTGCATATAGTTTTAAAAAATATCTTAGATAAGGCTGGGCGCAGTGGCTCACATCTGTAATCCCAGCACTGTGGGAGGCTGAGGTGGGTCGATTGCCTGAGCTCATGAATTCAAGATCAGCCTGAGTCAGAGTGAGATCCCGTCTCTAAAAATATCTGGGTGTTGTGGCAAGCACCTGTAGTCCCAGCTACCTAGGAGGCTGAGGCAAGGGGGCTCACTTGAGCTTAAGAATTTGAGATTGCTGTGAGCTATGATGCCACAGCGCTCTACTGAGGGTGACATAGTGAAACTCTATCTCAAAAAATAAAAATAAAAATCTTAGGTAAAACTGCTTCCCACAAACAACACCTGCAAAGTATTATGGTACTGGACATAATCACTGTAGAAAATGTTTACTATGATAATAATGGGAAAAACTGGTTATTTCTTATTATGGAAATATTTAAACATGTCCAAAAGTAGAATAATTTTATCATCTAACTTCAATAACAATCAACTCTCACCAGTCTTACTTCAGCTGTACTCCCATTTTAAACACTTCTCGAACAAGATCATCAGAAGTAAATCCCAAACCACACAGCATACTGCCAATAAACATTTCAGTATGTGTCTCTATACAATAAGAACTCCTAAAAAAAAAAAAAAAACCATGAACACAATAACACACCTCAAAAAATTATACTACCAGACTTAACACTCAAATATCTAGTCAGTATCCAAATTTTCCCAACTGTCTTGTGAATTTTTCTCAGTTGGACATAATCATAACACAAATGAGATCCATTCTTTGTAAATGATGGACTCTCCTTCTCTCTTGGGGAAACTAGGTTAATTGTTCTAGAGTTTCTCACTTTTTTTCTTTTTTTTTTTGAGACAGAGCCTCAAGCTGTCACCCTAGATAGAGTGCTGTTACATCACAGCTCACAGCAACCTCCAATTCCTGGGCTCAAGCGAGTCTCCTGCCTCCACCTCCCAAGTAGCTGGGACCACAGGTGCCCGCCACAACGCCCGGTCATTTTTTGGTTGCAGCCGTCGTTGTTGTTTGGCGGGCTGGGCTGGACTCGAACCCGCCAGCTCAGGTGTACGTGGCTGGTGCCTTAGCCCGTTGAGCCACAGGCGCCAAGCCTAGAGTTTCTCACTTATTGACCCAATTTCATAACAGCATTTAACATGTCTATCTCCAGTATTTCCTATAATTTGGTTATAGATTCTATGGGGCTGATCAGACTTAAGTTCAATTTTGGGGGCAATAATAAATACTTCATAGAAGTAATATGTACACACCCATCACAACAACACAAAAGATCTGACTGCCTCTTTATTTTTTCTTTGATGTCATTATAATCTTTGAAAGATTTTTGTATTTTTAATTTTTATTATAAAAAATGAAAAAGTAAAAAAGAATATTCAGCCCATGTATCCATCAGCAGCTTCAACAAATAGCAACTCTTATTTCCCTTCCCTTTATTTTATTAACACCCTTATTCATTCATTCCCTCTCTACAACCCTGATTATCTTGAAGCAAAACTCAGACATATAATTTCATCTCTGAAGAAACTAGTGTATATCTCTAAAAGACAGGGATTTTAAAAAAAAAACCCACATAATTTTAACACCTAAAAATGTTAATAATTCCTTAAGATCATCAAATATTCTTTGTAGTATATTAGTGACATTCTATGTTGACTTGCAGCATTTGACTATTGCTAAGAATTTTCTGCTATGTTAAGTTAGTGGCTGGGAATGTTCTGATGTACTCTGTTTAGTTTCTGAACTGACAGGTTTACAACAATAAAGATTGGCAGCCTTATTTATTTTCTCAGTCAGGTATTCACCTACTATAGGAGGTAGGGTGGGGAAGTCTCCAACACTACCTACTACCTGACACTGTTAAGCTTCCTAATTTGAGTGTACTTCCTAACTCATTTTATTGCTCCTAAGCTCAGAATATCTTCCTTCCTTCAAAGATACTGTACAATGAATATTCAATTCTACTTTTTCTAGTTTCTCTAAGTAATCTACATTGTACATTGAAGTCTTATATTCTTAAAAATCTACTAGGGCTGTATAAACCCCAGAATTTATTTCCATGACCCCTAAATCATACACACTCACTGGACAGAAAAGAGAGTGTTTCATAATAGTGATATATTTCTAAAGAATTTGAATCTTTTGCACACTGTCCATAAATATATTTCTATTTGTTCCTAGGGAAAAATGCCAGTTCCTAAACAAAAATTCCCTTTTAGAGAAAGGGGAGCCCTATTGCCCAGTTTTAAGCACTCTAAATAATTAGGATTTTAATTATTTCTATCCAAGAATGCCAAGCAAGGATTAATTTAAATCATAATGAAATTGGTCCTTTTTTTTTTTTTAATGGCTTCTTCTTTAACTGTTATCAACACAATTTAAACAGACCTGGGCTTTTTCAAAGAAGCATATTTATGAAGCACAAGCTTGGTAACCTAGGAGACCCCACCGCTACATTTTCCCAGAGCCTACTGCCTCAGAAAAGCAGCTTCAATTTTATAGATGGCCAGTTTCTCAGGCTCAATCAAATGGACAGTAGAAGTAACAAAAGAAAAGTAAAATTCAAATTTCACAACTATAGTCCTGGACTTCTTTTTTTTAAAGCAGGAATTCCCATGGTAGCAAAGTAGGAATGCAAAGTTCCAAGTAAAACTAAGCTACAGGTTAGGACATCAAGGCAAAAAAAAAAGTATAGACCAAGCAATTTATAAAACAAGTGCATTAAGAACGCTGAATTTTTCTTTTTTTGGCCAGGGCTGGGTTTGAACCCACCACCTCCGGCATATGGGGCTAGCGCCCTACTCCTTTGAGCCATAGGCGCTGCCCCAAGAACGCTGAATTTTTGAAGCATGTATAAAAACCAGTGCACCGTCTACATTATGCTTCATGTTTGTATCAAAAGAAATGTACAGGTGATGAGCACATTAAAATTTAATATGCAGTCAGCTCACTCATGTATTAAAACAATAAGCTGACTGAAAAGAATCAAGTAATTTACACTGTTATTAGTGAGAACATTTAGCATTTATTAATTTAGCTTCTGAGATTCCACTTTTCCTACAAAGTAAGCCCAGATGTGTATGAACATAACTAGACTCTGGCGTCCAGTTGCTTGGTGGAACACCAGACTAGATGTTGGTGGGAAGGTATTTTTAAGATGTGATTAACATCTAAATCAGAAGACTTTGAATAAATTATACTACCCACCATAATGTAGGTGGACTGCATCTAATCAGTTAAAGGCCTTAAAAGAAAACACAGAGGTATCCCAAAGGGAAAAGGAGTTCTGTCTGCAGACTGCCTTGGACTCACACTGCAGCATCTTGCCAGGCCAGCCCTGTGGGTTTTGGACTTGCCAGCCCTCACAATCACATTCAGTAAAATTCCTTAAAATCAACTTGTATTTGTGTGTGTGCGCGCGTCTCTCTCTTTTGTTTTTCCTCCCTCTACAGATACATAAATACATACATCCTATTTGGTTTTGTTTCTCTGGCGAACTCACTCCAACTAATAAACATCACCATCGCTCTACAGCTGATCCATAAAGAAATTAAGTTTGTGTTCAGCTGCTTGCTACCACATTACACAATATGGCTTTATAAATTTTCATCAGAATCGGAGGAGTTAGTGTGTTAGGGCTGCCATAATAAAATACCACTGCCTGGGTGCCCTCAACAAGAGAAATCTGTTCTCACAGTTCTGAAAGCCCAAAGTCCCGGATCAAGGTGTGAGGAGGGTGGGTTCCCGAGACCTCTTCTGAGCTTGCAGACGCTCTGCTCTGGGTGTCATGTGGTTTTTCCTTCATGCATGTACATTCCTGATGTTTCTTCATGTGTCCGAATACCCTTGTCTTACAAAAACACTGTCATTTTGAGTGAGGGACCACCAGCCTCATATAAACTTACCTCTGTAAAAGCCCTATCTCCAAATACAGTAACATTCTGAAGGGGGGGTGGTTAGGTCTTTAACATGTGAAATGGGGAGGGGGCACAACTTGGACCATAACAGAAGGTCTATTCGGAAAGGTCTACATATACACTAAACAACATACAAAAAACTCACTTTTGGTGGCCTGGGGGGTTAGGGGGGCACCTATCCTCTAAAGCAGTTAAGTGTTCAATCAGGAAAAACCTACACATATTTAGACAGAGAAAATAAGAAATAAATTTAAATAACAGACTCAAATCCAGGGCATAAAGACAGACAACGAACTTCCAGCATTGATTTGTTACACGGACAATATTTCAATACAGAAAGCAGCAGGGCTTGGTGCCTGTAGCTCAAGTGGCTAAGGCTCCAGCCACATACACCAGAGCTGGCGGGTTCATATCCAGCCCAGGCCCACCAAACAACAATTACAGCTACAACCAAAAAATGGCCGGGCATTGTGGCAGGCACCTGTAGTCCCAGCTACTTGGGAGGCTGAGGCAAGAGCCCAGGAGTTGGAGGTTGCTGTGAACTGTGATGCCACAAGCACTCTACCCAGGGCAATAGTTTGAGGCTCTGTCTCAAATAAAAAAAAAAAAAGAAAGAAAGAAAGCAGCATGGACTGACTTATTTGAGCCTCTTTTATTTTGGTGGGGGTGGAGGGTTGCAGTTTGGGCAAGGCTGGGTTCGAACCCGCCACCCTTGGTATATTGGGCTGGCGCCCTACTCTCTGAGCCACAAGTGCCACCCTATTTGAGCCTCATTAATGATTCTCCCCATAAGCTAGATGAGAGTTTTTCCAACCTTTTTTATCACACAGCACACTCGAATCAATAGCTAAACTTCCGTGGCACAGTTTATGTTGATCCAAAAAAAAGTAAAATGGCCGGACATGGTGGCTCACGCCTGTAATCCTAGCACTCTGGGAGGCCGAGGCAGGTAGATTGCTTGAGGTCACAAGTTCGAGACCAGCCTGAGCAAAACCGAGACTCCATCTCTACTAAAACATAAAAAAGAGAGAGAAAGAAAG
The DNA here is from genome assembly GCA_963574655.1 of Perodicticus potto. NCBI lineage: Eukaryota > Metazoa > Chordata > Mammalia > Primates > Lorisidae > Perodicticus > Perodicticus potto. The sequence continues at coordinate 13,095 of CAUYRH010151559.1, forward strand.
AGAGTAAAAGAAAGAATATACTTACTGTGCTTTGAATGTCTTTCAAAAATCATTTAACTATTGACCTTTAAAAGTTCTTTCAGCACACCTAAGATCCTCTCACGCTACACCAGCACACTGGTTGAAATTCAATGCTAGATGGTAATAATAAAATTAGCTGCCAACTCCCTCTCGAGTCCTGGGCTAGGCATGGGGTGAGATCCTTGTAAATAGAAATTAATGGCATAGTTTTGACCAGACACTATTGATAGTCCAGACACAAAAGGCAGGGTCTGTGGACAGCAATGGGGCGATGAAGACTTTATAAAAGCCGGAGGGAGGGAAAATGGCAACAGGAAGACCAAGAAGAAAGCAGGAAAGGATAAGAGGAAGGGGGAATGAGGAAAGGGGGGAAAGACAAGAAATAGAGAAGAAGGGAAAAAAGGTGAGAAGGTGAGTCTTTGCCCCCACCCCATGGATCACAACAGAGTCAGTCTCACCTCCAACTAATAAAAAATGGTGCAGCACTGTGGCGCAAGCCTGTCCTCTCAGCAGGTTTAGGTGGGAGGACTCTGCCCAGCCAGGGCAATGCAGTAAGATCCATCTCTCAGAAAATTAAAATAAAAAACCTAGACTTTATAGCCAGGCGTTGTGGCGGACACCTGTAGTCCCCGCTACTCAGGAGGCTAAGGCAAAAGATTTGCCTAAGCCCAGGAGTTGGGGCTTGCTGTGAGCTGTGACACCACAGCACTCTACCGAGGGCAATAAAGCAAGACTCTGTCTCTACAAAAAAAAAAAAAAAAAACAAACCTAGACTTTACATGTGAAGAGCATATGCACATTTCAAAGACTTTTTGCATCTGCTATCCCTCACCTGACCCAAATAGCCCAGGGAGACCTCAAGAAAGTACTATTATTTTTAGTGGACAGACAAAAAAAAAAAATCTGAGACAGTCATTAAAATGACCTTCAGAGTCTAGAAACAATTGAACATTTTACAGACTAACTCTATTCCATATAAATGATAAACAACTGCAATTTTTTTTATCCCACCATCCCTCCCTTCAATTTCTATTTATACATAATCAAACTATGTAATAGATATGTGGTTCTAAAATTCTGTGTCTCCTTTTTCCACAAAAACTTCTTAATGGCTTAATACTTTGGAGAGTTCATAGCTTGTTTAACTTTAAAGATATCACACTTTGATTTTTTAAACGACTTCTGAGAGAAAAATGGGAGTTATTTACTGTAAAAAGTGATTGTGGTATTATAAGGAAGAGAGAGCTCTTAATCCTGACCAGAAGCCAATTCTTCCAAGGTGGCTTTCTAAACACTATAACTCTCTCTATAATTATTTAAATGAGTTTTTTAAAATCTCAGGGAGAAAAAATGGAACAGATGCAGTTTGAGGAAAGGGGGAATGGTGGATACAGGTAACATGGCTCTTGTCATGAAGTAAAATCAGGCCATTAGGAAAAGGAAAGTCAGTTGCTGGTTGTCCTGGCCTGACAGCACCTTTGACATTACCACTAAAGACACATATACCCTGGAGAGTTCTATTACCAACGTGCTAGTAACCATCAGACATTTCGGCCCAGCTTTTAGCTGAAACCCCAGGCTCAGCTGAAAACTGGAAGGCGACACCTATGCTGAAACAGAGTTCACTGACTGTCTTCCAGGCCCTCATGTCAAGGTCTTAGCTTTCGGTCCAGGATGGTACCACAGTGACCCAGCAACAGCAGGCTGAGGGCCTTCTGGGAGCCCTGTGCCCGTAAATGTATAAGCTGCTCATTCATTGTGGCAGATTATATTTTCTGCAAATAGCACGGCAAGATTTCTCTTCCAGAACCACCTTGCATCAGGAGGCAAAGTCTCTTTCCCCTCCCCTTGCATCTGGGCAGGATGATGTGACATCCTCTGATGGAATGTGGCTGTGTGATTCCAAGAGTAGGCCAAGAAAGGTCAGGAGGTTTCTGTCTGTCCCTCTCTCTCAGGATGATTGCTTTGGGAACCCAGATTCCACACTGTGAGAAAGCCCAGGCCACACGGACAGACACCAGTATTCCAGCCAAAAGCCTCAGTGAAGGTCTTAGGCAACGGTCAGCGTTAACTACCAGACACGAGGGTCCAGGCCCCCTGGTGATTCCCGCCCCAGCTGAGATCCTGCATCATGAATCACAGACAAGCTTTCCCCATCATACGCTGCCCAGAGAACTGGTTAGTGTCATAAATGTTTGTTTCACGCCACTAAATGGAGTAGTCATTTGTTAAACAGCTCTACTAACTAGAAAATACATTATAGCTTAAGTTAACATCCAGAGGCAGAAAAAAATTAAGTGACTGATTTTGCACATTTCTAGTCTTGAGTCTATCTTGGAGGTGGGGAAGAGTAGGCAGGAAGAGAAAGAAACCATTTAGGTGCCACCTTCCCTGTGCCGGGCACTACCCGCATACCATGTCAATTACTCCAGAATCTCCATGAGGTGAAGTGTGAAATCCTTCATAAAGATAAGGAAACTGAGGCACAGACTTGATCCCCTGTCTGCCGGACTCCAAATTTCACAATCTTTTTTATTCTCCCAGTGGATCCCAACATGGGGGCTTTGGCCCTGGAGTGGGAGAGGAGGGACCTCAATTGGTTGGAGATGAGAGAAGTCCATGAATCCACGTGAGCACCAGTCTACGTGTATAACGGACCATGCACACATAGTTTCCAAATACCGTAAATTCCATGATAACGACATTCAAATTCACTTAATAAGCTATGGGTTGGGTCATTGCATGTCTTCTCAACCAACAGATGACAATAAGATAGTTACTAAAGGTTAAGGCCCCTGAAATATCTGTATATGTTACAACACTGTTTTCATGTTTAAAAATATTGGGACCCACCAACTACATACCATACCGTGTGTAATTAATGTTTGAGTCTGGTAAGTTGGACAACTGTGTTACCATAAGAAAACACAAGAGTTGTAAGTGAACGATATTTCATATGCACTTATTTAATAAACGTGGTACTAAGTGTTTTCTCTTAAATAGTGGCTTTGGGAGTAGAGGTCTCCTCAGCCACACTCCATTAATTAGCTAACCACTGTCTGGCCCTATGCACGGCAACAAGTGATAGCCAGGGTGGCCAGACAAGAGTGAGCCTTCTCTCTGTCTCTGTCCTTTGGAATGTCCTACAGAGCAATCATTCTGCTTCCCTCTGAGAAGAAGTTCAAGGGCAGGGTTGCAAGGACATGGTGGTGACAGATTTGGGAACAACTTCATTCATTATCCATCAGGAATGCAGAGCAAGTTCATTGCCCTCCCTGAGAAACAGAAGCCGGATCTGTGCTCATGGTGAAGGAATGCTGGTACTCACAGCCTTCTTCTGACAGAAGACCCACAACAGCAGCAGAGCGCTTTGTCCTCACATTCACAGGGGACTCTTAGCAAAACACACAGGGCTACCCACACACAGCCAGCAACAAACAGGCCTGGGTGGTGTGCCGGGGTTCACAGTCTCTCTTCCCACGGCAGTTTCCTTCAGCTGCAGGAATCAGAGTTCACAGCCTTCTACAACGTCCTACCCGTGACCACCCCTGCCACCACTCTCTTGCTATCCTTAATCTCTTATATCACCACATTCCACCAGGATGTTTCTTCCCCAGATTGAGGAAGTAAAGGAGCGGAATTACAATAACCTGAGGTAGCTGTGTTGTGTCAAACAACTAAGAAATACCAGGTCCAAAACCACCTTTTATTAAAATTTCACCTAGATTGTTTTTAAAGTCTACATGCCTGTATACCAAAATGTATCATTTTGAAAGATGTTCAGCTCCAGCTAAATGGGGAAAGAAGAAAATGAGAACTATGCTTTTATAAAAGCTCGATTCTTACTATCATTAACTTGAGGCATGCGAACAATTCAAGGATATTTTTATGGTAACTCTATAAAAGTTCTTTGAAGTAAACACCGTCTCAAGATGAACCACAATTAACCACTGTTTAATTCATGAAGGAAATACATGTGCTTTATCTTAAGTGCACAACTCTCTCTCTCTCACACACACATACACACACACACATGCTAAATACATTAAAATAAATGTACAACTTCAAGATTCTGGTACCAGCAGTCACAGTACATTTCTCCTAACCACAGAGGGTAAGCATTTCACCCATTTAAAAAAATACACGATGGCCAGGCGCAGAGGCTGTATCCTAGCATACTGGGAGGCTAAGCTGGGGGGAATCACTTGAGCTCAGGCGTTCAAGACCAGCCTAAGCAAGAGTGAGAGCCCTATCTCTATTAAAAATTTAAAAATTAGCTTAGTGTTGCAGTGGGCACCTGTAGTACCAGCTACTTAGAAGGCTGAAGCAGGAAAATTGCTTAAACCCAGGAGTTTGAGGTTGCTGTGAGCTAGCCTAAGACCATGGCACTCTAGCCCGGGCAACAACAGAGTGAGACTTTGTCTCAATCAATCCATCAATATACATGGTATTGTCATAGGAGGGAGAGGAGACCACAGTCTACAGGATGCCCCAACACTCTCTACTCCTGACTCTCCAGTGTATGTTCTGAATGGAGGCAGACCCAGGAGAGACAGTGGACGGCCCCAGTAGAACTGGTCACAGCCAGGGAGCCTCAGCTTCACCTGGATTCTCATACCCAAATTTCCACTTATCTCAAAATACTCTGGCACATCAACCTGCCTACACTTTCTCTTTCCTATGATACAGAATATTTGCCTATTTCCTTGTCTTCTGCCACAGCCAACTCCAGATTTGTGTTATCAGGCACTTCCAAGGTCAGAGTTTGCTACAGATTTCAAATTCCTAGAGGACAGGAAATATGGTTGTTTTTCTTGCACTGTACTGTAACGACCCAAATCCAAATACTACAGACAAATACGTAAATTCCTGCCAGGAATTTTTTTTTTTTAAGTCTCATTTCCTTTAATGTGTCTGGAATTGTAAGAATTCTGGGAAGACTAACAATAATATCCTTAATTTATAACTGACATCCTTAATTTATAACTGTGATCCACTCATGCAACACCATTTATTGAGCACTTCTTATGCCAGGGTGAAATTTTAGCAGTGAACCCTAGAGCTTATGCCCTCTTTTTTTAAAAAAAATTCTTTATTAAATCATAACTGTGCACATTAATGCATTTGTGGGACACAATGTGCTGATTTGACATACAATGTGGAATGCTTACATCTGATTAATACAACCATCTCCTTGCTTACTTATTTGTTGTGGTAAAAACATCCATACTCTATTCTTAATAGTTTAGAAAAGTATCATTGCATTATGCACATTAGTCAAGAACGGGAAAAAAAGCATCCAATGTATTCAATACTACTTACGTCCTCTTACAATAGTGCTCCAAGGAGAAGACAGGTCTCAAACAAACAAATACATCATAAATAAACAGATAACATGCTCGGTGCCTGTGGCTCAACGGGCTAAGGCGCCAGTCACATACACCTGAGCTGGCGGGTTCGAATCCAGCCCGGGCCCGCCAAACAACAATGATGGCTGCAACGAAAAAATGGCCGGGCGTTGTGGCGGGTGCCTGTAGTCCCAGCTACTTGGGAGGCGGAGGCAGGAGACTCGCTTGAGCCCAGTAATTGGAGGTTGCTGTGAGCTGTGATGCCACAGCACTCTATCCAGGGTGACAGCTTG
>CAUYRH010151562.1:0-19162 GCA_963574655.1 Perodicticus potto
TCTGCCACTTTTGCCTTCCTCAGGGTGTCCAGAAGCCTCACGCTGTCTCCCTGTGTCCCCAAGGGGAAGTTCCTGGGTAGATCCCACCTGCCAGAGATGCCTGAAGTCCTCTCTCCCCAGTCTCACCGTGCCCAGCCGCCAACTTTTTTTTTTTTTTAATGTGAGAATTGTAAATATTTTTGGAAATATAACTGTAACTAAAACAGTTAATATTATAGAACAATGACTCCTCCTTCACTCTCACCCTTCTTCCTTTAAGACTAACCACATGCCTTGAAGGTATCGCAGTACATTTTTTTCGGGGGGGGGGTGTGGTTAATAAATCTAACATTGGTATGCTTTCCCCGATTTTTTTAAAACACAGTTTTCTGTGGATTGTGGTACTTCACAGCTATATGGTAGTTGCATAGATGGGTCTACAAATTACATGTTTACTAAAGAAAGGTATCTGCAATATGTGGACTTATGCCGATACATAATATTGGAAGGGGAAAATTAAGCTATATTTTCTTAGAGTGGGATTTTTTCCTCTGTTTTTGGAATACTAAGAGTTGTGAAAATCAAACTGCTGTCCTTGAACTTCTTTTTCTTCAAAACTTCAGAGCTGAGCGAAGGGGAAGGAAAGAAAACACCAGGATGCTGTCTGTTGACCCTACATTATGCAATGCTGGGGAATAACTCGTCCTCAGAGTTTCATTCTGAAAGTAAGCCAGAAGCACCTCATTTATTTAAATAGTTCTGGTCTTTTCAGTCATCACAGTAAATTCTTTTGTTCTAGTAATACAAAAAATAAATAAATAAATAAAAAAGGAAACTGTACATAGGATGAAGAAGCTGGAGCACCTGTTGGCAGAATCCCATGGGAGAATTTTGGTTCTAATAGAAATGCATTTGCTCTATCCAGCGGTTCAGGAATATCAGTGAAAATGTCAGGCCAAGCGAAAGAAAGGAAATGGAAGAAACCGTGAAGTTTAGTTTTATATAAATGCAGCAAGTACTTATGTATGCATTGGATTTTCTGATATCTAATTTAAACTAGTATTGATCAGAATTTTCTTAAAATGACATTTGCTACCTTGAAAGTGTTCCAGAAAGTCTTTATGAAATGATATGTTATCATTCCTTCCAGGTGTGAACAGGGATTAGCTGAAAAACTGGCTGAAAGCTAATGCATGAGTGAATCGGGTTATAAAATTGATACAATCTGTGGAAGTCTTCAAGGATTCAGTTCTATTTTGACAAAAAACTTATTTAGCATCTACTAAGTGGCAGATACTATGTTAGGAATTAGCAATCATTAGAAGAATAAGACAATGCTGCTGCTCTAAAGGAACGTAGGGAATGTTTAGAATGATATCAATGAATTTCAAACAGTGGGAAGAGCACTGTGCCCCACAGTGCTAGAAGTTTAGGTGTGTGTGTGGGGTGAATACTGAACTCAGACTAGAGAGGAAAGACAGGCTTTCCAGTGGAGATGATGCTGGAGTTGAATTTCAAGGATTTATAGCCATTAACTAGGGAAATAGAACTTGAAAGCATCTTTAAAAGATGATTTTGCATGTTCTACTACCTTGATTTTAAAAACATATTTCACATCTGAAACTCTATGTTATTTTTTAGTCTTTAATTTAAACTCCACTAAGGACCACTTGACACTTCAAAGAATAGGATTTAGTCATTCAAAAAATGTGTTTGAGAAATTCTTCTGTTAACTGAACTTATTTTAATAAAAGAGATGGATAACCATTTATTCATTCACAAGCTAACAGTGAGCATTAGGGGTTAGAGTTGTGAATAAAAGACTTTCCCTGTTTTTGTTAATCTTATATCACATTACAGAGGTTTAAGCCAAATCCATGGAAAACATATTTTCAAGCTTAAAAAAATGTTCACATGCATGGTTTTGTTTAATTTTTACAATAATTATTTGAGATGGTGACATTATCTGCCTTGCTTCCTTTCTTCAAGGCAATCTGACTCATCTACACATCCATGTAGCATTAAATGTGAGGTGCAGAAACCCAGCAGCACCTCTTGTCTGGTACAGTCCCAACATGATCCTGAACTTCGAGTTTTAGAACTTTAAGCTGAATCTTGTGTATGATCTCTTGGTCAAATTTAATAAATCAAATTCAATAAATATTTGTTGTTAGCATGGGCCAAACTTTGTTTAATATTACTTTAGGGAGCTTCCAGCATAGCCAGGGAAGAAAACAATCTTAAATAAATGTATAATTACCTACTGTGATAAATGATAAAACTGTAACAGAAGGACACACAGTGCTATGCAGAGATGTAAGAGATGTGTATTCCACAGACAAAGGAGGGCGGGGCAGGGTCTGAAGGTTTGCAGTAAGAATTTATTTATGTGAGTATGTAGGAAGAGTGTGTGTGTGTGTATGAATGCATATGTGGGTGTATGTATACGTGAGAGACAGATCTTAGGGAGAGATTGATTCCAGAAAAAGGAGCAAATCCAAGCAAAAGTACTGAGGAAGGCAGAGGATCAGTGTGGTCCGTGCTTCATGGATGAAGAGAAATGGATAAACGTCACAGATATGCAGGAGGTAACATCTCAGGGCTTATACATGAATTGGAGATGGAGGCATAAAGATTACTTATACATTTCTGGATTGTACACGCTATCTTCACCGAGGGAAGGAACAATGGGAGAAAACCATGTTTGGAATGAGAAAAACATCTTGAGTTCATTTTAGAGCATGATGTACTTGAAGAGAATTCATGGTAATGGAGATTTTAAAGCAGAAGTTGGGTCTGTAGGACAAGAAGGAAAGGAGAGGATGGGGTCAATACACACATTGACAGTCCTTAATCCATAGGTGGCCCTCAAAGGTACAATTAAGGAGGAGAGAATAGTCTCAAAAGAAGGGCTGCTGGTAGGCAGATATTAATAGCTAAGTAGAGCAGGATGAGTCAGGAGAAGATTGAGAAGAAACGAGCAGAACAAAGCAACAAGGAGAATATGGGTGCTGTTACTTAAACCACAGAAAGGGAGTTTCTAGAATGAGGGAGTGATCACCTCTGGGAGTGATTCCTAAGAAGATAAATAGGGTGAAAACAGAAAATGCCAATCGAATGTGCCCAAGGTGGAGTGACCATAATGAGGACCAAGAACAACCACTTCAGTAGGTAATAGGCTGGGAGTGAGCCGAAGAGGGTTAGAAGCAAAGAAGCTGATGGGGACATAGGGACTTTGAGGCCAGACCTCTCTACTGAGAAATGTAGCTTTGAAAGGGACATGAGAGACAGATGGTCAATTGAGGGGGATGAAGGTGTAGGAAGGATTTTTTAAATTAAAAGAGAGCCTCAGGCATTTTTAAGGATGAAAAGGATCCAGTCTAGATGGAGAAGATGAAGACACAGGAAAGAGAGGGGATACGGAACAGTTTAAGTTAGAAGAAAAAGATTACTTAGGAAGGCAAGGATAGAATCCAAAATACACATACAAAGATAGATGTAAAATCAAAGGCAAGGCCCTCCTGGAGTGTAACTGGAGGAGACCAGGAAAGGAGAGATGGGGAGGATTCAGGCAGCGACAATGGATAGAATGACACCTTTTATTTTTTCCTCTGTGAAATGGGAGAGGAATTTATTAGCTAAAATTGAGATGGTGATTGGTATTGACATATGGTCTCTATGTGGTTTTAATCATAGTTTTCCCTTGTGGAGTTTAACATGGTTTTTTCTTCTTGCTCCAGACATTGTGTGTTGCTTTCCCCTGTCCTAACATGGCCTTGGACTTTAGGATGGGCTTAGGATGGACAGATGGACGAGAGACCCGGAAATATCTGACTCCTACTCCAGACCAAAGTCAAATTTCTCAGTGAGTGAGATATGCAAGTAAGGGGGCAAAGTGACATTCTGTTGGTAACTTGGCACAGGACCCAGACCTCATTAGGATGAGTTCTAGTAGGCTGGATTGCAGCATAGGAACTAATGTCCTAAAACTCTGCCCTGACCAACTCTCCCACCCCTGTCATCTTAACAAACGAACAAAAGGAAACTTGATTTCAGATCAAGTTCATTCTCCTTCATTCTAGCTGCTCAGTTGTGTCACTCGTTCCCTTTCCCTTTCCCATTCCACCTCCGCGGATATTTATTAAAGTCTTGCCCTCACCCTTTCTTGCTTTTCTTCCTTAAGACTTTATACATCTAAAACTATCACCTCCATGCAGGCAATTCCAAAATTCATTCCACTGCTCCTGATATTTCCTCTCAGCTCTAGTCTCTTCTCCAGCTAAATTTTCCCTGAGCCCACTAGACACCCCAATGTTATCTCAAATCCAACAGATCTAACGCTGAATTAGTTATCATTTGGACTTAGTTTCTTTTCCAATAGACTGGTTAGGTGATCATCTGTATGCAGTGTTTTTCAACCTTTTTCATCTTGCGACAAACCTGAACCTATAAACTTCCATTGCACGCTTAAATTACGTTGATCAAAACAAAATTTTTTAAAATAAATAAAATAACATTTTTATTTTTTAAAAATAAAAGAATATACTTGCTGTGCTTTGAACTTCTTTTGGGAATAATTTAATTAATGATCTTTACAACTTTTTTGTGGTGCACCTAAGATCCTCTCACAGCACACCAGTGTGCCTTGGCACACCGGTTGAAAATCACTGCAGCAGAGATCTCCTAACTGCGCTGGTCATCAGAACAATTCTGGCGTGGCATGCTCCACTCAGTATTTGAAACAGCTCCTCAGGTAGTTCCAGTGATCAGCCAACTTGGAAGCAGCAGTCTGGGGACAGGATTATCATAGTAATTGGTCTAAGGTCTCACGTAATGCTACGATGTCACACATTGATTCTGTACACTCTCTTTCCTCAAATCGGCACCGATGTTTAATAGCAATGTGATCCTGGGAAAACTATGCCACTTTTTTGAGCCTCAGTTCTCTCATCTGTCAAATGAATATCAAAATATCTATTGTAAGTGAGATTAGATGTGTAAAATATACTGTTCAGTGGTGTGTGTGTAGCAGGGACTTTCTAATTCCCTTGCCCGCACCTCTATCCTTTCTGGTCCATTCTCCACACCACTAACAAATTGATTTTCTGTGTCAATTTTATTTTGTCACTCTTGCTCATAACCTCAGTGATTTCTTATTACTTTCATCAACGATACTCAGACCCATGCTCCAGAGGCAAATGTATCTCTTCGTAAGCAATTTGTGCTATTTAAATACCTTTCATTTCTGATTTGGCATCCATTTAAATCAAAGTTTCAAAACAGGGCTTTCTAAAAGTATGGATGTTAATACTTTTAAAATTTAAATTTAGGTTATAGCCTTCCATTGAACAATATTCAAAAATATTTGTTATCTTTATCCTAGTCCACAAAAATCCATTTGGCCGATTATAGCAGAAAGCCATACATTTGTAGTGAAAATATTAAAAATAGTGGGAATAGTAGAAAACAATTCTACTGCACAAGCTTATGAAATACTTTATCTACATTCGTTTCTCTAGCCCAGTAACTTCTGGGAACAGGCCCCTGAGCAATTCAGCCAGGTCTACCTTGGCTCTGAAACGTATTCCCACTAAGCTGTAAATGATTGATTTCAGATCAGCCTTTGAGCTGATAGCGGGAAAGGAGAGCGAGCATGAAAATTTGGGATGCCTGGGTGGAGTCAGAGGTAGTAGCAAAAATCAATGTCTTACTACATGGTTTTATTGTGCTGGCCTCTTTTGATCCATGCAGGTCCTTTACTTTTTATATTGTCTGGTAGATTTCACTCTGCTTTTTTCAACTCCCATTAATGATCAGTGTTGAAGAATACAGCAGGTCCTCTAATAACTCATTTTGTTCAACATCTGTTTCCTTTTAATGTTGGCAGAAAAAATAATTGACCACTGTCTGTGTGGCATTTACATGTTCTGCCTGGACCACTGTCTGCCTGGACCACTGTGTGGCATTTACATATTTTTTTCATGTCTGTGTGGGTTTTTGCTGAGGGCTCTGATTTCCTCCCACATGACAACCACGGGTACATTAGGAGATTTGGTGTGTCTAAATTGTCAACGTCTAGGCTCGAGGGGATGTGTGCGCATGTGCCCTGTGTGCGCATGCGCGCTGTGATGGGAAGGCCTCGTCTCTCCAGGGCTGGTTTCCACCTTGTGCCCTGAGGTGCCAGGATGGGCTGCGGCCACCCAATCCTGAATCAGAATAACTAGGTGAATAATCAACTCGTTCTTATTAATCGTTCTTAAATGTATGTATAGCTCACCTTTGCTTAACATTGCTAGTGTTTTGGCCTTTATTTAAAAGTGTGCTGATGTTTTTTTTGACCAGAAATCAGCCTGGGGAACGTTAGCTTTTGTTTATATCAGTTGGTCTGGGGTGAAATTGGTTTAGTTATGTGTTCTTTCACTTAAAGTCACAGATTCCAAGAACCTATTTATGATGTGAAGTGAAGACTCACAGTTCTGTTATAAGTTATTTTGGGTATAAAGAGTAAAAGACTTTTCCTAGAACTCTCTAAATCTGAGCTTCCTCCCAAGACCCTAAAAAGGGACGGGTGGCAGGCAGCTATTTTTTAACATTCGTTTTCTACATTTACCTTCCTATATTTAGTTGCTGTATACATACTGTTTCAAGGTATGCTCTTGCATAATTTATGTAAGAACACTCCTATTGATGGGAATTCATAGTTTGTTTTTCATTATTACCAATAATGCTACCATGAATAGCCATATATGCGATGCACCTGTGTGCAAATTCCTAAAAGCAGAGAAGGGAGACTCTGTTCTGGGCCTGGGTCTTCTCACTAAATCAGGAGCATCAGTGCTCCCCAGAGTTGCCTATGTGGAAAGAATGCAGGTGGTAGAGGAGGAAAGAAATTGGAGGTGAGAATTTCCTTTTATCTACATCTGTAAGAGTCTTAATATTTTTAAAGTATATTTACTGTGCATTGAACTTCTGAATTGACAGTCAGCAGTATTGGAAGCTAACCAGACTTTCTGGCAGGAAGAAGATGAGAACACACTGGCTCCGGTTCACCCTTAAGTGTTCAGGATGACCTTTCCCTGAACTGAGCACACAACACCCTGGTAGAAGTTTCTGGGGTCCCTCACTCTGCATGAATGGGCCTGTGTACACAAAGACACTGTCCTGCATAAATAAAAAATTTGTTTCCAAAAAAAGTGTTTACCTTGGAATTAGCTTTTATAGAAAAGAAACAGCGCAGCAATGCCGTCTACCCTGCTCACCACGGTGAAAGCCTCCTCTGTTGTAGTCTCTCTGCCCTTCCTCTTCCTCTCCTTCATCTTCCCTGTATTAGACCTGGCTTATTTCTGTGAATTTTTATTTCATAACTTATTAAGCTAGCTAAGAAATTTGACCTGCTTCTAATCTGCTGTGCTGACCTGAGCAAGGGAGTTAATTTTTCAGAGCCTTGATTTCCCCACCTAAGAAGTGGTGATGCAGAAATTCCCATCTGTAGCGTTATTGAAGAGAGCAGCTGAGATACTTTGAGATAAGAGAGATGTCTATCTGTTATCTAAAGCTTCTGCTATGGCTCCCGTCCATGCTAGGTACTGGGAACACATTTTGATGATTTCTTATCAGTATGTGCATTAATCAATACCAAATTACTTTCCCTTCTGGTGTAACACATGCTGCTGAAGGAGGAGCAACAGAAGCAAAAGGAGATAGCAGAGATTGAAGATTTCTCCTAATTCCCTGAGGTGTGCTTTGATCTCTTTCCTTTGTTGAGGGCTTTTTCTTCTTCTTCTTTTTTTAAACTTTATCTTGCAGACAGGGAAAATAGATATAATTTACAAAGTATTTGAGTCTCTCCAAGCCCTTATCATATTATATTTCACCTCCTCTTCACCAGAAAGGACATAGCAATGGTTGAAGTGGACTGCATGAAAGGACGCTGTCGGTGGGAGGGAGCCTGTGTCCACCTGCTCACGTAGAAAGGGTCTGTCTTAATCAAGGCATTGTTCTTTAAGGGGTACTCTGTATTTGTTTTGCTCTGTCCACTCTAAACATCAAATTCTTCCTTCTGAGGTAAAAATTTTTCCATTTTTTTAATGACAGACACGTTTTTTGAAAAAAATTGAGAAATGAGTACTAAGGATAAGGAAACTATTCTTAAGACTACCACCTTGAGGTTCTTTTAATTAATGGAAAGTATTTCACTGTATGAGTGTAATAAAACATCTCATACCAAACTCCTATTGATGAGTATTTAGATTGTTTAAAGTTTTTAAAATATTAATACACAATGTAATGATATGTATTATCATATGCCTAGTTTTGCCCACATGTATGCATCTTTTCATTCAATAAATTCTTAGATTTGTAATTTATCAATGTAAGTGTGTCTTTCGGAAATGTTTAATACATACTTTTAACATGCCTTCTGTAAAAGCAGGTACCAGATTACAAAACACCTTGTCAGTCACGTAATAGCATTTTAGATTTAATGTGAGAATAACGGTGAACCAGTGAAATATTTAAAGCAGGATGTACTGTGGTCAGACTTGAATTTTAGATAGCTGTATTGATAAGAATTTAGTAGTGGACAGCAGAACACTCTTTGGCCTGTTTTAGCAGAATGGGATTTATTAATAGGTATTAAGCTGCTTCCAGATTTATTGGAAGGTCTGAAGAACTTCGGCACTAGGCTGAGTTTCCAGAAATAATGAGTGCACAAGCCACACTGCCATGCTGGCTGGCCAGGAAACTGCTGTGCCTGTGGTCACCACCTACCTCCTCCTCAAGAACTATGACTTAGCTACACTCAGGAAAGCTGATGAATCAGGAGCTGCTGCTGCTACCATGACTTAGGCTTAGCAATCAGGAAGTTAGGAACCAGCTGGACATCAGAACAATGCTTCCCAATCCTGGCTCCATGTCAGGATTACCTGGCATCCTTTATAAAAGCATTGAGACTCGGTCAGCACCCCCTGAGACTGCATTTAATTGGTCTGGAACAGGACCCAGTCATAGTCTTTAAAACAAAACAAAAAAAAACTGTGCATGGTGTTTGGGCACAGTCAGGGTTGAGGACCACTGAGAAACAAATTGCTTCTCTGTCAGTGCTATCAGCACACCTGTGTGGCTGCCACTTCACCACACTCACCTCCATCCTCTAACCTGGAAGATGATTGTGCTTGGAAATTCTCTATGAAAAATGCATGTGGGAGGTAAGTTGGGAAATATAGACCTTAGGGCACGTCAGCTTTGGTTCATACTGGAAGAAGGGTCCAAAGTGGTGTTAAAGGAGCCAGTCTGTAGTATTTTCCACAACATGCAATGTGGCTATCATGAAGGTGTTGACTCAAAGGATAAAATTTTGATATGAGAAGACTAGTTGGGGATGGAAGGGAGAGACTTTTACCATAGTTCAAGTAATTAATGAACAGGGTTGATTGGGACACTGACAATAAAGACAGTATGGATAAACCTATTTGGAGAAGAATTTAAGAGTTTGAATAAGATAGGCTTAGTTATTTTGGATGTGTATTTGATGAAAAGGGAAAAGAAAGACAGCTAAAATTGGGGCTTGAGTAATTTGTTAAGTGGTTGGACCATTCATCTTGGGCATTTAAGGTATCACTCCACACTTAGCAGGATGTAACAGTTATAGTTAAAAAGATAGACAAATAGCAAGTGTTAGTAAGGCTGTAGAGAAATTGGAACCCTCATGTAATGAAGGTGTAGCCACTTTGGGAAAACAGTTTGGCAGTTCAAAAGGCAAAACATGGAGTAAACACAACACTCAGCAATTCCATTCTTAGGTAGATACCGAAAGATAATTGAACACATGTGTACACAAAAACCTGTACATGAGTGTTCATAGCACTATTCATAATAGCCCCAGACTGGAAATAACTCAAATGCCGATAGATTGATGAACAGATAAATAATATGTGATATATCCATGCAATAGAATATGATACATCCTACCACATCTGCAAACCTTCAAATAAGCTAAGTTAAAGAGCCATATACAAAGGCTTTATATTGTATGATTCCATTTACTTGAAATGTCAAGATAGGCAAATCCATAGAAACAGAAAGTAGATAAATGTTTGCCAGAGCAGGAGATAACAAGGGGTGACTGTAAATGGATACTGGGTTCCTTTCTGAGGTAATGAAATAAAATATCATGGAATTAGACGGTGTTGATTAATGCACAACTTTGAGTATATACAAAAAACTTACTGAATGGTACTCTTTCAAACGGTGAACTTTATGGTATGTGACTTACATCTCAATAAAGCTGTTATTTTAAAAACTCAAGGAAAGAAAGCATTCAAGAAAAATGTCTAAAGGTCGAAATGTCAATTGCTGCCAAAATGTCAAACTTCTATTGCAACAAGTAACATTGACAGGAGCAGTTTGAGTTGTGTGGTGAGGATGCAGATCCGACTGAGTAAGTAGAGGTGAGACAGTATAGACTGTGAGGACAGACAATACTCTCAAGAACTTTGGATGGGAAAAGGAGGAGAGAAATAGGATGATAACTGGAGAGGCTGTGAGGAAGAAAAATGCTTAGAGGTGGTGTTTCGTTTGCATTTGTTCAGGAGAGAAACTTGTGCATAATTCACTGTTGACAGAGAAGAACCAGTAGAGTAGGAGAACAACAGTGAGAGGAAAAGACTGAGGTTGCAATGTCTAAGAAGTCAGGTGGCCAGGCTCAGGGTTTGAGAGGGGTAGAGAGCATCTGAAATTATTGCTTTGTGAAAAAAAGGAGAGAGATGACAAGGAAGTAGCTTCTGGGGAGCTCTGGGGGTTCTACTGAGGCCTGAGGTCTTGAATTTATGGAGCCATTCATTCATTCATTCATTCTATTCACTGGACACCTGCTCTGTCCCAAGGACAGCATACTAAGATACCAAGTGGTATGCTTTTTTTTCCTTTTCCTTTTTGTCTCTTTTTTGTGGCAATCTAGGGCTGGAGTTTTACACCAGAGGTATCATAGGGTGAGAATTGAGGGCGTTGTCAAGAGAGGGGGCTAAAAAGAAGCTCTAAATTGTTTTCTTAAACTGAGAGGGAGGAAAATGAGTTGAGAAATGGGTTAGTAAAGAAGCAACTGGAAAAGTGAAGCAACTAGAGGTCTCTGTCAGGTCAAGTAATAATAAAGTATGATTTATTGCCCATTTTCTCAGTACTGTCATGCTAAATGCTATAGGTTACATTTGGTCATTGAATATGAAATGGCCAATTGTGAATCAAAAGTGTAGTTTATTTCATGTTTACATGGATGGAGCTGGAACATATTCTTCTTAGCAAAGTATCTCAAGAATGAAATAAAAAGTATCCAATATATTCAGCCCTACTATGAAGCGAATTTATAGGTTTCATATGAAGGCTATAACCCAACTATAGCACAAGAATATGGGGAAAGGGGCAAAGGAGGGGAGGGGAGGGGGGAGGTTGAGGTGGAGAAAGGGTAATTGGTGGGGCCACACTTATGGTGCATCTTAGAAGGGTACAGGTGAAACTTACTAAATGCAGGATACAAATGTTTTCATACAATAACTAAGAAAATGCTATGAAGGCTATGTTAAACAGTTTGATGAAAACATTTCAGATTGTATATGAAACTAGGCCATTGTACCCCTTGATTGCACTAATGTACGCACGTATGATTTAATAAAAAATACCCAATAATTCTAAAAATCCATTTCTTAGGACAAGGATCTGTTAACTGTTTTGTAAGCTTCAGCATACGAAGTGTCCCTGAAATGAGGATCTTGGATGCAAGACGTCATTTGAGTTTGTCATTATGATGAATTGCTTTTTAACATTGTTGAATCCTTTTAGATTAAAACACCTCTTTATGTCTGGAAATCATTAGTCCCGTACAGCCTGTAATGCATTATGCATGTGCTCTTAATTGTAAATGGTTCATGCATGGTTGACAAAATGGGGATGATCAGTGTAATATGGAATTTTTCAGGATTTATATGTAAGTTTTTCAAGCCTGGTAATGTTTTGAAGTCATAGGAAACAAGCTTCTCTTTTTACCTCTTAAAAAGACTATGTGAGAAGGGCGGCACCTGTGTCTCAAAGGAGTGGGGCGCCAGCCCCATATGCTGGAGCTGGCAGGTTCAAACCCAGCCCTGGCCAAACAAACAAACAAACAAACAAAAAAGGCCATTTTAGAAAATGCTTTGCTTTGGCATTGGAAGAGTGGGTTTAGTGAGGCTTCACGAGCTACCACTCTCCTTTCATCACATGACAAGCCTCTGGAGAGGGTGCACGTACAGGTAAAGAAGATAAAAATGCATTTGTTCCCTTTTATTTACGGGGACAATAAAGATTGATGAAGAAGTCCTCCTTTGGACTGTATTTGTAATTTTGATGAAGTTGGTTTCCAATTAGAAAGATAATTTCAAGGAACTATGTCTTAAAAGAAATCATGATCCCCCACAATATAGGGCTTCATGAATGGACTAGGATGGATTCTTATTGCAAATGTCAGTGAAGATTTGATTGTGCTAGTATTTTTATTGGGATTGTCATTTTGTTGGTATTTTGGTGATATCATTCTAATTTTGAGTAGTATACTTTTCTCATGAACTCTGTTATTCTTGGGGTACAATTTTCTTGGAAAGAAAGTGTTTCAGAAAATACATTTCTGGTGTTAATTGAATAATATCTACATTATTTATTACTTTTGAATCATAATAATAATCAATATTTTTGGAGTAGGAACCAAATAAGGGTCTGAGCAAATGAAATTTAAATTTAAATGTACATAGGCTAAAGCCAGGTGAGGTGCCTCATGCCTGTAATTCTAGCACTTTCGGAGGCCAAGGCAGGTGGATTGCTTGAGCTCAGGAGTTGGACACCAGACTGAGCAAGAGTGAGACCTTGTCTCTAAAAATAGCTGAGCATCATTTCTGGTGCCTGTAGTCTCAGCTCCTCAGGAGGCTGAGCAACAAGTATGCTTGAGCCCTAGAGTTTGAAGTTGCTGTGAGATATGATGCCATGGAACTTAAAAAAAAAAAAAAAAAAGCAGCCAAAAAAGTACTTAGGAGAGTTTCCAAGTTTCCTCTGATTCCACCATTAATCTCTTTGGTGTTTAGTCTAAATTTGAAGAAAATAACCTGAAGATATTTTAATTATACTGTGAGCCTTTAAAATGCAATCCAGATTGGCAACTTCACTGAGATATTTTCTTTCCTTGAAATTTTTACACACTATGTAAATCAATAAAATATTCCATATTCTAAAAATAAAATAAGAACCCCCAACCTCTGGGGGTCCTGGGTTGGGTGTTTAGGTCAGCAGCCCTTTGCCAGCCTGTTTGGACACAGTACCCCACCTACTCCAAGGAGAGAGGAAAGACTACAATGCAATAAATCAAACCAAAACAAGCAAACCGAAAACTTTACAGGATAAAACTGGGGGGGGGGGGAAACAATTAATAGAGGTAGAAACACTAGCAAAAATGAAGTTCTAATTGTTGAGAAAAGCAACAATGCAAAATTATATTTCAACTAGAAAAATGAAGAAATGAAAGAAAAAAAAGAAAATAAAAATCTTTAAGGAAAATGTTGAAATTAAAAACAAAACAAAACAAAACCAAAAACAGAGCAGTATATATATATCTTGCTGAGTATTGTCTGGGCAGCAGGTGATTTTCTGGGGTATGATATGTTAATCACAATGCTGTACTAAATGGAGACTGGGGGCCTCTAATGATTTCTCAAACTCCACAGAGTGGAGAGACTAAATCTTCCTCAACCCACTTAGAAGGCACTTTAAGTTGCTAACCTGGGCTAAGTAGAAGCTTTCCCAGGAAATCCCTTGTCACTGGGATCACTCCTTAAGTGGCTATCCACTAACCCAGTGTGCCAAACTAGGTCTCACTCTAAGCCCCTGAGGGCTAAGGCTGCAAGGTGTCTCAGTCCCCACCTTTAGGCTGCTCAGTCACTATATTACTCACTCCCACCTGATGCTTGTTCTGTGACCCTGAGGGTGGAGCTTGCCGGGGCAGTTCTCCCACAATGGCTCCACACGGCCCACAATCAAACACTGGTAGCCCCGTCTGGCTTGGTGGCTCAGTCTGGGGCCTTAGACAACACTCAAATACCTCTGCACTCTTGCCCAACTTCTCCCATGTTAGTTCAACTGAGTGCCAAGTCCAAAAAACCCCAAACAGCTCATAGGTAAGGCCTTTCCAGTTTGCAATCTCACTGCTGCTGTACTTACATCTGCCAGCTGTAAGACTGATTGAACACACGCAGCCACTTGCCAGTTCTCCACTGCTTTTGCCTTCCGCACGGGGTCTGGATGTCTCACTCTGTCTCCCTGTGTTCCCAAAGGAATGTTTCTGGGAAGATCCCACCAATCAGAGATGCCCGAAGTCTTCTCTCCCCACTCTCACTGTGCCCAGTTGCAAGGAAGCTGTTACTCAACCTCTATCTTGCTCCAGAAGTCTCGATTTTCTTTATTTTAGTTATTTGTTTGAGGCCAGCCTCTGTAGCTCACACCTGTAATCCTAGCACTCTGAAATCAATTCTTATAAAGAAGAGTGTGACTTAAATTGTTGGCACATGGGCTTCCTAGGAATGAACTCCAGATTTGGACAGACTTTTCTGCCCATCAGTGTTGCATTAGGATAGTCACAAAGGTCAGGGACTGCACTGCATCCTACCTGCTGTCTGCTGAAAGAGCCTATTTGAGTGTCCTCTAGGAAAGTCATTTACTTCCTAAAATCTATCCCTGTCTCAGGAGAAGGTATTTCAGGATAATGAACTACTTCTCAAAGTAAATAACCCTCCTTGACTTGATTGTTTACTCATCAAGCAACTTGCTTAAGAGATGGCTTTCCACATGGCTCAGGAATCCACTGATTGCATGGCTTCACTGATTGAAGTGGAGGCCCATTTTATACAGATGTTAAGGAAACCATAAAGTGTGTTCCTGTTTCTATTGGCACAGAAAACCAATGACAGAGACAAAAGGGACTGTCAAGGAGGAAAGGATTTATTTCAGAAGACGAGTCAACTGGGAGGAAGCACAGACTACCTCCAATCCCTCTCCCTGATTAGCAGGGTCAAGGGTTTTAACAGAGGTGAAAATCAATAATGCATAAAGGGAGTAATCCCCATTGGGGTGGAGTGTAGGGCACACTTGTGTTTCTCCGGACATCCTGGTCGAGTAAGGCACTGTGATTATCTCAGTGCTACAAGGAGGTTCTGCTGTTCCTTGGAGAAACTCAAAAGAATTGCCTCAATGTAGAGAAAGTTACAAAGTTCTGTTCAGCAATTTGGACTGATAGTTCTCTGTCTCTTCTCTGCTTTTCCTAAGACTGCTGTTGCGAGGCCACTGGAGATGAGATAATGCTCATTGTTTCATCCCTGTCAAGTCGAGGCCACTTAGTTACCTGCTTCAATTCTGATGTAAACACTGAAAAATATTTTGGAATGTGGCAGCTAAGACACTAAAGAATTATAAAACATTGGTTATAAAACCAGTTGCATAGGGGAATGGGAATTATTTTTCAAATCCCAAGTGCTGGTTGAAAATCATATATTTTTGTATTTTTTATTTATATATTTATTTTTATTATTAAATCATAGCTGTGTAGATTAGTGCAATCAAGGGGTACAATGTGCTGGTTTCATAAACAATCTGAAATATTTTCATCACGAAGTTTTTTTTTAATTTAATTTAAATTTTTTTTATTTATTTATTTTGTTTGAGACAGAGCCTCAAGTTGTCACCCTGGGTAGAGTGCCGTGGCATCACAGCTCACAGCAACCTCCAATTCCTGGGCTCAATCGAGTCTCCTGCCTTCGCCTCCCAAGTAGCTGGGACTACAGGCACCCGCCACAATGCCCGGCCATTTTTTGGTTGCAGCCACCATTGTTGTTTTGGCGGGCGCGGGCTGGATTCAAACCCGCCAGCTCTGGTATATGAGGCTCGTGCCTTAGCCTGTTGAGCCACAGGTGCCGAGCCTAAATTTAATTTTATTATTAAATCATAGCTGGGTACATTAGTGCAATCAAGGGGTACAATGTGCTGGTTTCATAGAGAACCTGAAATATTTTCATCAAACTGTTTAACATAGCCTTCATGGCATTTTATTAGTTATTGTATGAAGACATTTGTATTCTGCATTTAGTAAGTTTTGCCTGTACCCTTCTAAGATGCACCATAGGTGTGGCCCCACCAATTACCCTCGCTCCACCCCAATCTCCCCCCTCCCTCCCCTCCCTTGCCCCTTTCCCCATATTCTTGTGCTATAGTTGGGTTATAGCCTTCATATGAAAGCTATAAATTAGATGCATAGTAGGGATGAGTACATTGGATACTTTTTCTTCCATTCTTGAGATGCTTTGCTAAGAAGAATATGTTCCAGCTCTATCCATGTAAACATGAAAGTGGTAAAGTCTCCATCTTTCTTTAAGGCTGCATAGTATTCCATGGTATACATGTACCACAATTTATTAAGCCATTCGTGGATCGATGGGCACTTAGGTTTCTTCCATGACTTAGCAATTATAAATTGGGCTGCAATGAACATTCTGATACATATTTCTTTGTTATAATGTGATTTTTGGTCTTCGGTGTATGTACCAAGTAA
Organism: Perodicticus potto; assembly: GCA_963574655.1. Taxonomy (NCBI): domain Eukaryota; kingdom Metazoa; phylum Chordata; class Mammalia; order Primates; family Lorisidae; genus Perodicticus; species Perodicticus potto. The sequence goes on from CAUYRH010151562.1 coordinate 16,589, forward strand.
AGGAATTATAGGATCAAATGGCAGGTCTATTTTTAAATCTCTAAGTATTCTCCAAACATCCTTCCAAAAGGAACGTATTAGTGTGCATTCCCACCAGCAATGTAGAAGTGTTCCCTTTTCTCCACATCCACGCCAACATCTCTGGTTTTGGGATTTTGTCATGTGGGCTAATCTCATTGGAGTTCGGTGACATCTCAAAGTAGTTTTGATTTGCATTTTTCTGATTATTAAGGATGGTGAGCATTTTTTCATGTGTCTCTAGGCCGTGTGGCTGTCTTCTTTAGAGAATTTTCTCTTCAAGTCCTTTGCCCGCCCTGATGTGATCACTTGTTCTTTTCTTGCTAATATGTTTGAGTTCTCTGGGGATTCTGGTTATTAACCCTTTGGCGGAGGTATAACCTGCAAATATTTTCTCCCATTCTGAGGATGGTCTGCTTGCTATACTTACTATGTTCTAGGCTGTATAGAAGCTTTTTAGTTTGATCAGGTTCCAGTAGTGTATTTTTGTACTGCGTCAGTTGCCTGGGGAGTCCTCATCATAAAATATTCACCCAAGGCAATTACTTCAAGAGTTTTCCCTGCACTTTCTTCTTGAATTTTTATAGTTTCATGTCCTAAGTTTAAGTCTATAATCCAGTGAGAGTCTGTATTAGTTAATGGTGAAAGGTGTGGGTCCAGTTTTAGTCTTCTACAGGTTGCTAGTCAGTTTACCCAGCACCATTTGTTAAATAGGGAGTCTTTTCCCCACTGAATGTTTTTAATTGGGTTGTCAAAGATCAAGTAACTTTAAGTAGCTAGATTCATCTCATGGTTCTCTATTCTCTTCCAAACATCTACCTCTCTGTTTTTGTGCCAGTACCATGCTGTTTTGATCATTATCAATTTATAGTAGAGTCTCAGGTCTGGTAGCGTGATTCCTCCTGCTTGTTTTTATTTCTGAGTAATGTCCTGGCTATTTGAGGTTTTTTCTGATTCCATATGAAATGAAGTATTATTTTTTTGAGATCTTTAAAATATGACAATGGAGCTTTAATAGGAATTGCATTAAAATATATGTATTGTTTTGGGTAATATAGACACTTTAACAATATTGATTCTTCCCAGCCATGAGCATGGTATGTTTTTCCGTTTGTTACATTTTCAGCAATTTCTTTTGTTAAAGTTTCATAGTTCTCTTTGCAGAGATCTTTCACATCCTTTGTTGGGTAAACTCCCAAATATTTCATCTTCTTTGGCATTACTGTGCAAGGTGTAGAGTTCTTGACTGATTTTTCAGCTTGGCTATTGTTGGTAAATATAAAGGCTATAGATTTCTGGGTGCTGATTTTGTAGCCTGACACATTGCTGTATTCCTTGATCACTTCTAAAAGTTGTGTAGTGGAATTTCTGGTGTTTTCCAGATATACAATAATATCATCTGCAAAAAGTGAAAGTTTGATCTCTTCTGAACCTCTGTGGATACCCTGGATCGCCTTTCTTCCCTAATTGCAATGGCTAAAACTTTCATTGCAATTTTATAGAGCAGTGGAGACAATGGGCAACCTTGCCTAGTTCCTGATCTAAGTGGAAATGGTTTCAATTGAACTCCATTCAATACGATATTGGCTGTGGGTTTGCTGTAGATGGCCTCTGTCAGTTTAAGAAATGTACATTCTATACCAATTTTCTTTTTTTTTTTCCACAGTCCAGTTTTATTTTTATTTATTTTTCCCCCTTTTTTAAATTGAATCATAGCTGTGTACATTAGTTCAATCATGGAGTACAGTGTACGGGCTTCATGTACAATCTGAGATATTTTCATCTCTCTGTTGGACATAACATTCGTGTGAATTTCTCATTTCCTGTGTGAAAACATTTGTGTTCTGCATTTAGTAGGTTTCTCCTTACCCTTCAAAGATGCTCCTCAAGTGTGATCTCACCCTTTATATTTATACATTGCTGGTGGGAATGCAAACTAATACATTCCTTTTGGAAAGATGTTTGGAGAACACTCAGAGATCTAAAAATAGACTTGCCATTTGACCCTATAATTCCCTAACTTGGTATATACCCAGATGATGAAAAATCACATTACAACAAGGATATCTGTACCAAATTGTTTATTGAAGCCCAATTTGTAATTGCAAACTCATGGAAGAAGCCCAAGTGCCCATCGATGCACGAATGGATCAATAAATCGTGGTACTTGTATACCATGGAATATTACGCAGCCTTAAAGAAAGATGGTGACTTTACTTACTTCGTGTTTACATGGATGGAGCTGGAGCACATTCTCCTTAGCAAAGTATCTCAAGAATGGAAGAAAAAGTATCCAATGTATACAGCCCTAATATAAAGGGTGAGATTATACCAATTTTCATAAGTGTTCTGATCATGAAGGGATGCTGCATATTGTCAAAAGCTTTTTCTGCATCAATTGAGAGAATCATATGGTCTTTATTTTTTAATTTGTTTATGTGCTGAATTACATTTATAGATTTGCATATCTTGAACCAGCCTTGAGACCCTGCATTAAGCTCACTTGGTCGTGGTGTATAATTTGTTTGCTGTGTTGTTGGATTCTGTTTGTTAGTA
>CAUYRH010151565.1:0-26267 GCA_963574655.1 Perodicticus potto
CTGTGTACAATAATTCAGTCATGGAGTACAGTGTGCGGGCTTCACATACAATCGGAGATATTTTTATCAACCTGATTAATCCTGTCTCTTATTTTAAAAACAACAACAACAACAAAAAACCATCTGCTGAGTGGAAATTGAGCTGTGCTCAGGCAGGGACAAGAATGAGAAAATGGGACAAAATGGGAGTTGTTACCCCAATATTCCAGGGTTGATGATGGTAGTTTAAACCAAGGCAGGAGCAGTGAGCAGCATAGATGGGAAGAAAAGGTCAGTGTCAGGGTACATTCTGAAGTCAGAACTAACTCAGCTGAGAGACTGTACACAGTCAGTGATGCACTAGAGGGAAGAGAACAGTGTTGCCATGTCCCAAAGTGAAGACCAGGGTTTGTGCACCTGGGGGGTGCTAGCTGAGGGGGGGTACTGAGCTAAGACTTTGACTTTGGTCATGTTTACTTTCAGATGGAGTGTGTCCACGGGCAGGGGTGGTCAGTGCAGCAGCTGGGGACCCTAACTGGATTCAAGGAGAGTGTGGGGTGAAGAGGCCCAGTGAGCACGCAGCCCTGGAGTGCAAGCAGCTGGCAAGAGAAGAACCAAGGACTGAGTCTTGGAGTGTTTCCAGCACCTGGGGATCAGGCAGAGGGAGCCGTCAGACCAGGAGGAAGAGGAGGGGCCTGAGATACTTGGCAACCGCATTAAGGCAGTGCTGAAGCCAGAGGAGGCAAGCTTGTGTCCCGAGTGTCCAGTGTAGTGGGTGGGGTTACAGTGAGGCCTGAGCAGTGACTGCAGCCTTGGCAACTAGAAAATGTCGGAAGTCTGAGGGAGCCAGTGAACATTTTTTCCCCCTAACTCCAGAACCAAGAAGAAACAAGACAGATGAGAGACCAAAAGGTCCCCTTTCTTAGAGTAGCGGAATTACAGGGGAACAGCAGAGTGTGTGTTCCCTGGAGGTGGCCAGAGTTCTGAGACTGCTGGAGGACATGGCTGGGCTCCCAAGCCTAAGGGCCCGTTCCAGGCTCTGGAGCGCTCTGCTCACTTCCCATGGAAGAGGCATCAGGAGCACTTCTGTCCTGGCAAAGTTGCTGGGGACAGGCATTTTCTTGATTGGTGCTGATGAAAATCTAATTGGTGTAGGTTGAAGGGGGATTGAGAGGAGAGGAGGGTGAAATAGTACAGATAGTTCTTTCAGAGGTTTTTACTGTTAAGGGGAGAAGACAAATGGGGTAACTGGAAGGAGATATGAGGCTAAGGAGAGAGGTTTTGGGGTTTTTTTTGTTAAGAAAGGAAATAACAAGACATGTTTCTATGCTGGTTGGAATGAATGAACTGGGAGGAAAAACCTGGGGGTGGCAAAGAGGACAGGATGGAGGGAGTTGCTGGAATGGAGGGTGTGGCTGGAAGTTGAGTCCAAGGCACAGTCGAGAGGTGGATCCTGAACCCACTGAGAGCACCCAGTTCACCCACAGTGCCAGGGCTGTGGACGGAGCTCAGCCGCGGGACGTGCATGGGTCTCTGAGGATCACTAATGTTTCCTCTGCTGGCCTAGGTGTTGTGGCAGGCCACGGCTTCCTTATGCTCTGCTGGGCTTTCAGTTAAAGCTGGATGATCACCCCTGACTCAGGGCCTGTAACGCCGGTTGTACTTTAAACTAGGCCTCGTCCAGGACTGGACCCCCACTAGGGTCTCACTCTCTGAGTCCTCACGTCTCTTGCAAAGCCAGTACTACATGGAGTCCGGTGGTCCCATGGAACTGTGCACATGAGCAGTGTACTGCTCTTCTCTTTGATTTTTCTTGTCATGCTACTTTTGATTGAGTGGAGAGTTGAGAGAGTTCCTGCCCTCCCACAGGAACCACTTGTCTCTACAGCCTTTTTTTGGTATTCTGAGCCCACCACACATGTATGCTTCTGGTTTTGTAATGTGTGGTCTCTGGCTTTTTTCAAAATTTCTCTTTCTGCTACTTGGGAGGCTGAGACAGAAGGATCACTTTGAGCCCAAGAGTTTGAGGCCACCCTCAACAACATAGTGAGACCCTATCTCTTAAAAAAAAAAGTTTTTAAAAATACCTCTTTCTGTCTAGCATGTGTTCAGGCCATTTGAGTTCAGTTACAGGAATTACACAGGAGTGAGCTCCAGAGCTGGGATTTTCAAATCTGCCCCAACTAGTACACCCTCTTATATAAGTCAAACAAAGGATTCTGCCCTAGACATTTGCATAGAGAGCTGTGTTTTCTTAGAACTTGTGCCCATGCTTTGATTGGGAGTTGAGGAGTTAGGGCAAGCCAGAAAGTTTTTAAGATGAATAGTAATGTGGGTTGACTTTCTGAAGCATTATAAGCCAAGCATGTGAGGACTTTATAAAAATGAAAAGTCAGCATGATGCTCTAGCTCCAGCACACCTCAACCCTGGGGGAGACTTGCTTTTGTCCCAGCCCTGCTCTCCTAAACCACTTTGCTGCAGTTTTCCACCACTCCTGGGAAGCACCATTTTTTGCTGCTTGTTAGTACCTTAACATAGAAACGGGAAGTCTGTATAGCATCTAACATTAGTAAAAGAAAGAAATTAGATTTCTAAATATATTTGCATAAAATGATGGCTATTCAGTAATAATTTGGCCAGATCTGGATGTGTAGTCACTTTGACTCAGCATAATTTTTCCCTTGCTAAATCTCAGACTAGAGCAATCAATCTGTTCCTGCAGCAAGGTCTGATGGGAGTCTTTCCCTGTAACTGAGCACCACAGATAAGGAAGTAGTTGCAACAAAGTAGAAGGGTGTGCTGGTCCCCAAGTTTCTCTTGAGGGATCCATTATGCAAAGTTCTACCTGTAAACTTTCTGTAAGTGCTGTTTATTTTCCCACACTGGTCACTGAAAGTTAATTTCAATCCAATTCTCCATTTAAAGTCAACTGAATGTCTCTAATACACAGATAAGCCCAGTGTCACTGGGAAGACAGTCACTGTGTGTGTGCGTAAGTATGTCCTGCAAATCCTGTTAGGAAAGAGTGCTGGGCTTGGCCTAGTAGCTGTGGTTAAAGTTCAGTTCTCCCCCTAATTAGCTGGGAAAGTCATCTTCCTTGAGCTGTGTTTCTTGGTCACATCAGGTAATACATTTTAATAATGGCAGGTTAAAATTGTAGAGCAAGTTGGCTTGGTGCCTATAGCTCATTGAGTAGGGTGCCGACCACATACACTGAGGCTGGCAGGTTCGAGCCCGGCCCGGGCCTGCTCAACAACAATGACAACTGCGACCAAAAAAAAAAAAAAAAAAAATTTGCCAGGCGTTGTGGCCGACGCCTGTACTCCCAGCTACTCAGGAGGCTGAGGCAAGACAATCACCTAAACCCAAGATTTTGAGATTGCTGTGAGCTGTGATGCCACAGCCCTCTACCCAGGGCGACATAGTGAGACTCTTGTCTCAGAAAAAAAAAAAAAATTGTAGAGTAAGTTGAATTTTGAGGAGCTATAAAAAAAGATTATAGAGCCAGGCATTGTGGTGCACACCTGTAGTCCCTGCTACTTGAGAAGATCTCTTGAGGCCCAGAGTTTGAGACCAGCCTGCACAATGTAGTGAGACCCCATCTCTACAAAAAATAAAATATTGTAGAGCAGTCTTTATCTCTTCATCTGCTGTGAGGCTGAGGAGATGCCAGGAGAGGCAGCTCCCATATTCCCTGGCAGACAAGAGGATGGTGTTGACAGAGGGCAGTGCAGCAGAGGGACTGCTGTTGGCTGTTGTAAAGAGAAGAGGGGATGATCTGGGTAAAAAATAAGACAAAATTCCCACATACTGAGGGTGGCGGGTTCAAACCCGGCCCCAGCCAAACTGCAGCAAAAAATAGCCGGGCCTTGTGGCGGGTGCCTGTAGTCCCAGCTACTCGGGAGGCTGAGGCAAGAGAATCGCCTAAGCCCAGGAGTTGGAGGTTGCCGTGAGCTGTGACTTCACTGCACTCTATTGAGGGCCACAAAGTGAGACTGTCTCTAGGGGGGAAAAAAAAAAGACAAAATTGGAAAAATTATAAAAAATATTTCAAGGGCGGCACCCGTGGCTCAGTGAGTGGGGTGCCAGCCCCATATACTGAGGGTGGCAAGTTCAAACCTGGCTCCAGCCAAACTACAACAAAAACTAGCCGGGCATTGTGATGGGTGCCTGTAGTCCCAGCTACTCGGGAGGCTGAGGCAAGAGAATCGCCTAAGCCCAGGAGTTGGAGGTTGCTGTGAGCTGTGATGCAACAGCACTCTACCCAGGGCGAAAAAGTGAAAGTCTGTCTCTAGAAAAAAAAAAAAAAAAAAAACATTTCGAGGTTCTGAAGATCACCCAAAGGCAGACAAATTAAGAACCATTTATTCTTGGCTGGGTGTAGTGGCTCACACCTGTAATCCTAGCACTCTGGGAGGCCAAGGTGTGTAGATTGCTTTAACTCAGCAGTTCAAGACCAGCCTGAGCCAAAGCGAGACCCTGTTTCTAAAAAAATAGCCATGCATTGTTGGTGGGTGCCTGTAGTCCTAGCTATGCAGGAGGCTGAGGCAATAAGATCACTTGAGCCCAAGAGTTGGAAGTTGCTGAGAGCTATGAATCCATGGCACTTTACTGAGGGTGACGAAGTAACACACTGTCTCAAAAAAAAAAAAAAAAAGGATTTAAGCATTTATTCTTTAAAACAACTGCTAGAGCTTTAGATAAGACCAGCAGCCTCTTGCCTGGGACTGTTCCCATCTACTGCTCCTCTTCCCCCACAGTATCTCTTTGGTAAGATAGGCTTGCTACATTAGGGTTAGAGAGCTTACCAGGTCTGGGTTATGGGCCTTATCAGGTCAGGGTTAGGGGAATTGCCAGGTCAGATGTTTGTGTTTGTCTGCAAGGGGGCTACAGGAGTGGGGACTACTTTTATCAGCTGAAAGTGGCAAACTCGGTGGCAAATGAATGGGAAATGCCTCAGCTTGCTGGTCTGAGGTCCAGTTGGGCAAATAGCAGACTAGCTAGAAATGTAACAGGGAGACTCTGGTAACAGGAGTGCGCAGGATGAGATAGCCCTCCACATCTCCCTGGCTGACTGGGAAGCTGGACACATGCTCAGGTGAAGCTCCAGGAAGCTGCGTGGAAATTCAAAGCCAACGGTGGGGGCTGTGGACACACTTCCCAGTCCACACGCAGAATGGCCAAGATGCCTTGAGCACAACCTCTTCCCAAATCTTTGGTAACTAAATAGTGAAGACACAAGGCATCCATCAAAAAATCAAGCTAAAGACTTGGTGCCTGTGACCCAACGGGCTAAGGCACCAGCCACGTACCCCTGAGCTGGCAGGTTCGAATCCAGCCCGGGCCCCCAAACAACAATGATGGCTGCAACCAAAAAATGGCCGGGCTTTGTGGCGGGTGTCTGTGGTCCCAGCTACTTGGGAGGTGGAGGCAGGAGACTTGCTTGATCACAGGAATTGGAGGTTGCTGTGAGCTGTGATGTGACAGCACTATCCAGGGTGACAGCTTGAGGCTCTGTCTAAAAAAAAAAAAAAAAAATCAAGCTAAAAACCCGGGAATAAAAAAATCTGAACAAAGTATCCCAACATATGTGATATGGGAGTTCTAGAAGGAGAAAATAAAAAGGGCAGAAAGAAGTTATTTGAAGAATTAGTAGCTGAAAACTTCGTAAATACAGAGGGTGTCAAAAACAAGGATGTATACACATTTTAAGAAAGGAAAATTTGGGCGGCGCCTGTGGCTCAGTGAGTAGGGCACCAGGTTCAAACCCAGCCCCTGCCAAACTGCAACAAAAAAATAGCTGGGCATTGTGGCAGGTGCCTGTAGTCCCAGCTACTCGGGAGGCTGAGGCAAGAGAATCGCCTAAGTCCAGGAGTTGGAGGTTGCTGTGAACTGTGAAGCCACGGCACTCTACCAAGGGTGACAGAGTGAGACACTGTCTCTTACAAAAAAAAAAGGAAAATGTGTTAAAATTGTAATAATATATAACTGATAACATTTGTTATATTTTGTATCTTATATCTCTTACAATTGTAAAAGTTGAAGGTGAGTTGAGTATTGCAATTTTAATAAAGTTTTTTCCTTTCTTGAAATGTGTATACATTTTTTGGTACCCTCTGTATACCAAAAGACATTAATTTAGAAATATAACCCTATGAACCCTAATAAGATAATCACAAAGAAACCTATATGTAGACATACCATAGTTAAACTGCTTAAAACCAATTCAAAGAAGACAGTATTAACAAAAACGGGTTCGGTGCCTGTAGCTCAGCGGCTAGGGCACCAGCCACATGCACTTGGGGCTGGTGGGTTCGAGCCCAGCCTGGACCTGCCAAACAACGGTGACAACTACAACCAAAAAATAGCCAGGCGTTGTGGCAGGCGCCTGTAGTCCCAGCTACTTGGAAGGCTGAGGCAAGAGAATCACTTAAGACCGAGAGTTGGAGGGTGCCATGAGCTGTGATGCTATGGCACTGTACCAAAGGTGACATAGTGGGACTCTGTCTCAAAAATAATAACTCAGAAAGAGGCCAGGCACAGTGGCTCATGGACAATTCTAGCACTCTGAGAGACCAAGGCAGGTGGATTACTTAAGCTGAGGAGTTTGAGACCAGCCCTGGCTACGTAGGGAGATCCTTTCTCCACAAAAACCTTAAAATTAGCTGGGGGTGGTGGCATATGCCTATAGTTGCAGCTACTTGGGAGGCTGAGAAAGAATGGCTTGAATCAGGAGTTTAAGCAGTAAGCTATGATTGCACCAATGCACTTCAACCTGGTGATGGAATGAGATCCTGGCCAAGACAGGTGGATTGCCTGAGCTTACAGGTTTGAGACCAGCCTGAGCAAGAGGGAGACCCCATCTCTAAAAATAGCCGTTGTGGCAGGCACCTGTAGTCCCAGCTACTTTGGAGGCTGACGTAAGAGAATCACTTGAGCCCAAGAGTCTAAGGTTGCTGTGAGCTGTGAGACCATGGCACTCTACCAAGGGCAACAAAGTAAGACTGGCTCAAAAAAAAAAAAAAAAAAAAAAAAATTTTGAGGATGAAAGTTATTGGTGTTAATAGACATGGAAATAGGTGTGAATTAGGGCTTTCCCAACATGAGTGAACAGCACCCCTTTTTTTTCTTTTTTTTTGGCCGGGGCCAGGTTTGAACCCACCAACTCCCTTATATGGGGCCGGTGTCCCACTCCCTGAGCCACAGGTACCGCCCATAGCACCCCTTTGTAAAAGCTAGTGTAGGGCAGCGCCTGTGGCTCTTTGAGTAGGGTGCCGGCTCCATATGCCAAAGGTAGTAGGTTCAAACCCGGCCTCGGCCGAACTGCAAAACAGAAAAATAGCTGGGCATTGTGGCGGGCACCTGTAGTCCCGATTGTTACGCCTCGGCACTCTACCGAGGGCGACAAAGTGAGACTCTGTCTCTACAAAAAAAAAAAGCTAGTGTAAACCAGTCACTTGACAGCAATGGTTAGTGACCAGTTACTATGTGCAAGGTATATGGAAGGTGACAGAAATACACTTATGAACCAAGATAGACAGGATCCCTGCCCGCTCATACTTAATTGTCTGATGAGGGAGATGGAAACAAAGCTAGTAGTGTCAAGTACCATACTAAGAGCACGTGAGAGTTAACTAAGTGAGGGAAGCCTCCTGTAAGCTAAGACTTCAAGCTGGTAGGGTTCAGCCTGGTGAAGGGCAGGCAAAGCAGCTACTCAGGGCTTGTTCTGGAACCAAAAGCAATTCAGTGTCTCTGGAACGCAGCGGGACCAGAGGAAGAGGGCAGAGACGAGTCTGTCTTATTCTGGTGTATATTGTGAAGTCAAAACTGCAAGGCTTGCCTTTCAAAGCAAAATTTATACCCTGGTCTGGGGATCTAATAGAGAAAGAGCTGTTTCTCCACCCTGGCTAAGTCTAATCGTCAACCTTTGCACCTAAGCTCAGGCTGTGGCCCGTGTTCCCAGACATCATACCAGCATGCTATGGGAAAATGAAAAAGTATTTGTAACAGGATGTGCTGGGGTGCCCTAACCCCAAAGGAATGTAGATCAGAGGTAGCGCCTGGGGAAGAGGATAAGATGGCTGTTCCAATCAGGAAGTTAGATACAGATGTTGCCAAATTCATCTGTATGTTAATGTAAATGGGAATTTTTTCTATGGCAAACAACTCAAGTAATGGACCAGTATCTCACCGACCGAGGTTAAACTATGGGAGCCACTTGGAAGCACTACAGGAAAGCAGCAAAGTTGAGCTACTTCTTTCTCCAGAGCTTCACCACGAAGACCGAGAGAAGTTTTGGGTCAGTACTGTTTTTCCACTATGATTTATGTCTCTTCCTTCAACGTCCTTTCCATACAGAAGATAGAAACTAGTACACGGGTACCAAATGCCAAACACGAGTTTCCGTTTGTTTCATTTTAGCCTAGAGCTACCCTGTGAAATTTTATCATTCTTATTTTACAGAAGAAGAAACCCTGAAACTTAATAATTTGCCCCAAACTGCACAGCTAGAAAGAAACAGAACCAGAGTAAACAGAAGTCAGTGTGATACCAAAACCTATTCCTTTCCCTCTTTTTTTTTTTTTTTTTTGCAGTTTTGGCCAGGGCTGACCCACCACCTCTGGGTCCAGTGCCCTACTCCTTGAGCCACAGGCGCTGCCCGCCTTCCCTCTTCATCAAGCAGTCTCCAAGAAATCAGTTATAACTTATTTGAGAAGCCACATGATGTGACGCCTGTGATACTGGAGTGTCCTACCACGGAGGCTGTCTCTGAATCCCAGATTTTACTGAAGTGGGATGCCTTTCCTCCCTATCATAAGGGTCATAGCTGACACTGCTATAACAAAAGACAGGTTAACAAGCAAAGCATAGCAAATTGCTTTTCCTTTTTATGTTTGAGACAGTGTCTCATTCTGTCACCCTGTAGAGTGCTACAGTGTTGTCATAGCTCAAGCAATCCTCTTGCCTCAGTCTCCCAAGTAGCTGGGACTACAGGCATGCACCATGATGCCCAGCTAATTTTTCTGTTTTTAGAAAAAATTCTCGCTCTTCCTCAAGATAGTCTCAAACTCCTGAGCTCAAGTGATCCACTGACCTCAGCCTCCCAGAGTGCTAGGATTATAGGCGTGAGACACCGTACTCAGCCATAACAAATTTTTTTTTTTTTTTGAGACAGAGTCTCACATTGTCACCCTTGGTAGAATGCCATGCCGTCATAGTTCACAGCAACCTCAAACTCTTGGGCTCAAGTGATCCTATTGCCTCAGCCTCCCAAGTAGCTGAGACTACAGGTGCCCACAACACCCGGCCTTTTTTTTTTTTTTTTTTGTAGAGACAGAGTCTCACTTTATCACCCTTGGTAGAGTGCCGTGGTGTCACACAGCTCACAGCAATCTTCAACTCCTGGGCTTAGGCGATTCTCTTGCCTCAGCCTTCCAAGTAATTGGGACTACAGGCGCCTGCCACAACACCTAGCTATTTTTTTGTTGAAGTTTGACTGGGGCCAAGTTTGAACCCACCACCCTTGGTATATGGGGCCAGCGTGCACTGCCCTCACTGGCTAGTTTTTAGAGACAGGGTCTTGCTATGGCCCCCACAATTTTCTTTTAATCTAGTTTTTTTTTTGGTTTTTTTTTTTTTGAAACAGCCTCACTATGTCACCCTTGGTAGAGTGCTGTGGTGTCATAGCTCACAGCAACCTCAAACTCGTAGGCTTAAGTGATTCTCTTGCCTCAGCTTCCTGAGTAGCTGAGACTACAGTCACATGCCACAATGCCTGGCTATTTTTTGGTTGCAGGTGTCGTCGTTGTTTAGCAGGGCCAGGATCGAACCCACCAGCTTTGGTGTATGTGGCTGGCGCCCTACTCACTAAGCTACGGGCGCCGAGCCAATCATGGTTATTTTTTCAGACAGTTTCAAGCTGTCACCCTGGGTAGAGTGCTGTGGGTGGCTTCGAAGCTCACAGCAACCTCCAACTCAGGCTCAAGTGATCCTCTTGCCTCAGTTTTTCTATCATTAGTAGAGATGGCATCTTGCCTTTGCTCAGGCTAGTTTTGAACTTGTGAGTTCAAGCTATCTACCCACCTTGGCCTCCCAGAGTGCTAGGATTGGGAGCCAGAGTGAGCCACCACGCCTGGCTTTTAATCAAAGTTTTATGTGACATGGAAGCCTTCAGACATGAATATCCACAGACTCAGATACATGAAGAATGGATGGCCATGTGGAAATGTGATTAGACCAAAAGGGACTATCTAATGCTGACAGACTGATTAGGGAAACCTAATGATAAAAGAAAAAACTGTGGCCCAAAAAAAGAAAAGAAAAAAAGAAAAAGAAAAAAAACTTTGGACAAATTAACAGTTTATTTTATTTTATATTTTATTTTTTAAGATAGTGTCTGTCGGCTCGGCGCCTGTGCCTCAACAGGCTAAGGCGCCAGCCACGTACACCTGAGCTGGCGGGGATCGAATCCAGCCTGGGCCCGCCAAACAACGACGGCTGCAACCAAAAAATGGCCGGGTGTTGTGGCAGGCGCCTGTAGTCCCAGCTACTTGGGAGGCAGAGGCAGGAGACTCGCTTGAGTCTAGGAATTGGGAGTTTGCTGTGAGCTGTGATGCCACGGCACGCTATCCAGGGTGACAGCTTGAGGCTCTGTCTCAAAAAAATAAATAAATAAATTGATCAAAGAATGTGAAATCAGGCAACCCCCAAACCACAATGGTTTCTGGGAAACTCCATCCCTACATGTTTGAAGAAGAGTTATAAACAGAAAAAGGAAAGAGAGGTATAGAAAATGGACAGGAGGTATAGACAGCTGGATCGGTGACAGCTCAGCTCACAGTTTGAACAGTTAGTTGCCTTTGATTGACAAACACTCAGTGATTGGCACAAGAACAGGTTACAGCTATTTACACATTCAGTTAGGTTACACTTCCCTATATAAGAAGAAGTCTTCAAAGCTGAACTTAAAATATGTAAGGAAGCATTTTTAGGCTAAACTTATATTTAACACCAGTAAGGCCTGTCCGTCCAGATTCTTCTTGACCTCTCCAAGTACCATTCCCTCCTCCCGGGCTTAAGGGCACAGCCCATTCTGGAATGAGGGTCTTCTGACCTACTCTCAGACAGGTAGAACAGAAAGTGACTTTGTGGCCAGCTCCTATCCAGAAAGGCAGAGGCTGCTGTACTTTTTCTTGTTTCTAGGACCCACCTGGGGCTGCCTTAGAGGAGAAAGAGACTCTGCTTCTAAGGCTGTTCTGATGTCCTTCAGCTCTCAGTACTCAGCACACCAAAGCACCACACTTCATGGTATCTTTTTTTTGTTTGTTTGTTTGAGACAGAGCCTCAAGCTGTCGCCCTGGGTAAAATGCCGTGACATCACAGCTCACAGCAACTTCCAATTCCTGGGCTCAAGCGAGTCTCCCGCCTCTTCCTCCCAAGCAGCTGGGACCACAGGCGCCCGCCACAACGCCCGGCCACTCCTTGGTTGCAGCTGTCATTGTTGCCCGGCGGGCCCGGGCTGGATTCGAACCCACCAACCCAGGTGTACGTGGCTGGCGCCCTAGCCCCCTGAGCCACAGGCACCGAGCCTCAAGCGAGTTTCTTGACTCTGCCTCCCAAGTAGCTGGGACTACAGGCACCCGCCACAACGCCCGGCTATTTTTTGGTTGCAGCCGTCATTGTCATTTGGCAGGCCGGATTTGACCCGCCAGCTCAGGTGTTGTGGCTGGCGCCTTAGCTGCTTGAGCCACAGGCGTTGAGCTCATGGTATCATTTCTGAGCCCCAACACTTCTCAGAGAGCATCTCATCAGTGCCCAGAGTTTGCTCTCTCATGTGACTCAGTGACTGTCATTGGCTCACTGAGCTGTTTCCTTAGCTCTATAATATGAGTTGGGATAGATCAAACTTCCTGGTCAAAGGATCCCTTCATACTCTTAGAAAATACTGAAGACCCAGAGAGCATTTGTTTATGTTTAGTTATATGAGTATTTATGGTTTTGTTTGTTTGTTTTTTGAGACAGAGTCTAACTATGTTGCCCTCGGTAGAGTACCATGGCGTCACAGCTCACAGCAACCTCAAACTCTTGGGGCTCAAGCGATTCTCTTGCCTCAGCCTCCCAAGTACAGGACTACAGGTGCCCACCACAGCACCTGGCTATTTTTTGTTGCTGTTGTCATTGTTTAGCTGGCCAGAGTCAGGCTCAAACCTGCCAGCCTTGGTGTGGCTGGCGCCATAATCACTGTGCTACAGGCACAGAGCCAGTATTTATGGTTTTAAAAACTAAAACTGAGGGGCGGCACCTGTGGCTCAAAGGAGTAGCGTACTGGCCCCATATGCCAGAGGTGGTGGGTTCAAACCCCGCCCTGGCCAAAAACTGCAAAAATAATAATAATAATAATAATACAAAATAAATAAACTAAAACTGAAAAACTTCTGAATAATGATTTCCAAAACAAAAACTCAGTAAGATGAATGGTACTGCTGGACACTTTTGCAAATCTCTTTAAGGTCTGGCTTAAGACGGCTGGATTCTCCTATCTGTCCATCCCACACTTGTGTAGCCTCTACAAAACTGGAAGGTGTGCAATGTCATGACCTTCGAGCTTGGATTAAAAGACTCAAGGTCCTGGCCAGATGCAGTGGCTCAAGCCTGCAGTCCAGCTATTTGGGAGGCAGCAGTAAGAAGATAGCTTGAAGCCAGGACTTTGAGACCAGCCTTAGCAACATAGGAAGACTCCTGTCTCTACAAAGAAAGAAAAATTAGCTGGGCGTGGTGGCAGGCGCCAGTAGTCCCAGTTACTTGGGAGTCTGAGGCAGGAGGATCCCTGGAACCTAAGAGTTTGAGGTTGCTGTGAGTTACAATGATGCCATGGCACTCTATCAGGGGCAACAGGGCAAGACCTTGACTCAAAAAAAGCAGGAAGACTCAAGTCCTGGCGCCATCACATTCCAATAAATTTACCGCCAGCTCTCTCTGCGCCTCAGTTCCTTCACCTGCAAAAGAGGGCACACATTTCCCATCCAGGGACATTATGAGGATCAGCATTTCCTGGCCGCCATCCCATGTGTAAACATGGCAGGAGGAACAAACCGGGTCCCAGCCCGGAGATTAGGGACACGATGTATACTCCGCAGAGTGCCTAGCAAAGATGAGAAGAAGTAGGGCTAGATGCTCTTGCAAAGGACCTCCAAGTGTCTAGTACACTGTAAAGTGCGGTCCTACGTGAGGTATTATCGTTATGGCAGCGCCAAGCCAAAGGCTTGCAGGACGGAGGCGCATCCGAGGCCAGGGCGCAGTTCCCTCGAACTCCTCTGGCCGGGTGCCACGGGCCAAGCGACAAACCCCTCCCTGTTCCCGGAGCCAAGCCCAGACCTGTTCTCGTGCGGTGTCATCGATGTGTTCGGCACTCTACTGATCCTGCCCCGGGAGTGGGTGGGCCCGTTTTCCCTCAGGTGGTCTAACAGGCGCCAGAGAGAACCAATGGCGTGGCTGCATAGCCCGGCCTCTTCATTCCGATTGGCTGGCTCCAGCAAGCCGGACAGAGAGCGGCCGCAGCCTTTGGAGGCGAGCTGCAGGCGGTCTTTGCCTCACTCGCCCGCGATCTGTGCGCTCCCCGCACTTCGCCTCTCGGCTTCTGCACTGCCCGCTGCTGCCGCCATGGCCCAGTGAGTGACTCGCCCGCGAGCAGCCCTGCGAGGAACTTTCCTGGGGCCGGGATCTGCCTAGTTCTCTCCGACGCCTCCTGACCCCGGCTCGTGGGACCCCAGACCCGAGAACCCCAGGGTTCAAGCCAGCCCCACAACCTCCGCTGCCTCGGCGGCGCAGATCTAGGGCGGATCCTTTTCCTGGGAGGGCCGCAGACTGGGGTCGTCGAGGGAGGCCCCGGCCGAGGGAACGACCCTGTGTGAGGGTCAGACCCGGCCGAGCCTACGGGGACAGGACACCTGTAATAGACACGACCGCCAGGGAGAGCGGGGAGCGCTAGTGGGCGAGCTCCCAGCGCCTGCTGGCTTGGTCGCGGGGCGGAGTGAGGGTCGCTGCAGACACAGAAGCACCACGCCTGGCTCCCATCGCGCGAGCTGGAGAAAGGGAGACAATTGTCACGCTCCAAAGCTACAGAGTTCTTGGGGGGTCTAAGTTGCAGTGCATCAAGTGATACACATTTTTCTTTATTCTGTTTCCGGCCTTTCAGAGCTGACATTGCACTGATTGGACTGGCTGTCATGGGCCAGAACTTAATATTGAACATGAATGACCACGGCTTTGTGGTAAGTGGTTCGGACACATTGTCTTCTCTGTGGTTCTTGGCGTGCTTTCTCCCTAATGTCTGTGATTGGGTTGTGATTTCAGAGATTCCGGGTGATCTGGAACATGCTCTTCTATGAAAGAGAGCTCATGAGTTTTTTTTTTGCAAAAAAGGAAAAGCCCGCTTTAGGTGTGGGTGTGGGAGGGCAGATCCTGCTGTTCTCTGAGGATGAGGAGTCCTGCTGGAGGTGCCCTGCGCCCTAAATAAAGAGATCAATATCTCAAGTAGAGGGGAGTGGTGGGGGAGCAGAAGTCCAGCTGGGTGTGTACAGCTCTAACTTAATTGTCTAATGCCATCTGGGGAGAGTAAAAATGTTTCTTTTACAGACAGAAGTGGCTTAAATGCCAGGACTATCAGTGAGAAAAGATGGAGCCCATTGTCCAGCTGGCTGGTTCCTAGATTTGATTCCAAGTCCTAACCAGTTAGTGGCAGGCTCTATCTGATATGCCAGGGGCAGTTGCCCTTTGCCTCCGTTCCCTGCCTTTTCATCCTACTGTGGTAGCTTAACTTCACAATGATCAACCAGCACTTGGGCAAGGAAAAAGCAGGTCTGACCTCCCCAGGACTTGGGGCTGAATAGAAATTTCATTGCTACTTGGTCCACAGTCTGAAAGTCTTGTGTGTCCTACTTAGTTCTCCTTACCAGGACTTTTGTTCTTCTAGGTCTGTGCCTTTAACAGGACAGTCTCCAAAGTGGATGATTTCTTGGCCAATGAGGCAAAGGGAACCAAAGTGGTTGGTGCTCAGTCCTTGAAGGAGATGGTCTCCAAGCTGAAGAAGCCCCGGCGGATTATCCTTCTTGTGAAGGCTGGTCAAGCTGTTGATGATTTCATTGAAAAACTGGTGAGGCCAGCTCTATCCTTAGCTGCTATTAGTATAATGGAGCTTTTTTTCTAATTGTTATTATTTCTTTTGCTATTTTACTTCAGGGATTTTTTTCTTGTTAATTTCTTGATGTGAACTGCTCAGTTTTCTTTTGTTGTTGTTGTTGGTTTTTTTTTTTTGTAGAGACAGAGTTTCACTTTCTCGCCCCTCGGTAGAGTGCTGTCACACAGCTCACAGCAACCTCCATCTCCTGGGCTTAGGCGATTCTCTTGCCTCAGCCTCCCCAGTAGCTGGGACTACAGGGGCCTGCCACAACGCCCAGCTATTTTTCTGTTTTGCAGTTCTGCTGAGGCCGGGCTTGAACCCACCACCTTCAGTATATGGGGCCAGTGCCCTACTTGATGAGCTACAGGCGCCGCCCTGAACTGCTCAGTTTTGAGAAATGATTGCTTAAATGTTTCAGTGTTTCTTAACTTGATTGGCACTAATTAACAGTATATCCTTGGGTGGTGATAATTCTGAGGATACAAAGAAACATTTCAGTAAGAATTTGTTAACAAGAAGAACCAGAATAGTCAGGGCATGGTGGCCTATGCCTTTAATCCCAACCCACTGGGAAGCTAGGACTGGAAGATGGCTTGAACCCAGTAATTCAAGGTTATTGCAAACTATGATCGGGCCACGGCACTCCATCCTGAGCAAACAGAGTGAGACCCTGTCTCAGGAAAAAAAAAAAAGTCAAAACAATAGTAATACTAGTAGGCTCCGTATCTTTGATATTCAATAAGATCATTAATATTTATTATTCACTAATAAATCTTAGGGTCCAAATTTAGAAATAGATTCATTTGTTTCAGTATTCCTATAAACTATTCTTAAATAGTTGTATAACTTAATATTATAAATGATAAGAGATCTCTTTTAGGACTCCTAGGAACTGGGTTCTTATTTTTATACCAAACAATTTCTTGGCTTGAGCAAGTAGTTTTTGAAAGAAATAATGTGGGCTCCTGCTTATAATAATTCCAGTGCCTTAGAAGGCTGAGGTGGGAGGATTATTGAGGTCAGGAGTTTGAGACCTGCCTGGGCAACATAGCAAGACTCATGTCAGAAAGATTCAGCTATGTATGGAGACATGTACCTGTGGTCCAGCTGCTGGAGAGGCTGAGATGGAAGGATTGCTTCTTGAGCCCAGGAGTTTTCTAGCCTTGGTGACAGAGCAAGACCCTGTCTCTTAAAAGTTTTTTTTTTAATCATATGAATGAAGGGAAACCAATGGGAATAATTTGTTTAGATACTCAAAAGTAATTCTACAATAACAACTCTGAAAAAAATCAAGGCACTACCCTTTTGGAAGAAATATTTTGTTGTAGGAAATTCAGCAATGATCAACAAAGGAGAGGTTTGAATATTCCTTTTCTAGAGGATAGGTGTTAACAGTGGGGTTATTTCTACAGGGAGAAGAATTTGTAACTAGTATGTACTGTTTTTTAAATAAATAACCTAAAAAAGGAGGACATTATGATAAAAAAGAGGACATAATAACCATTTGTGCAGTGAGATGCCAAACCACACATGATCAGTTTCAGAGTAGACTAAAGATGATGGATTATTCTTTAGTATAGGAAAATATTAAGTGATGTTAACTGGAACCTTGTAGGGAGAAGATAGAGAAATAAATAATAAAGTCCCGCCTGACTGGTGTGCTATAGGAAGATAATTCTTGTTCAAGACTCAGTCTTATCCTCACATCCCCCAACTGTGGTGATCAAATCATTCCTATACTAAACCATTTGATACGTATTTACTAGACTCCCTACTCTGTTTGAGACACAGATTTTATAACAGGTGGGGTTTTTTTGTTTGTTTGTTTGAGACATTGTTACTATGTGGTCCTTGGTAGAGTGCTGTGGTGTCACAGCTCATAGCAACCTCAAACTCTTGGGCTTAAGTGATTCTCTAGCCTCAGCCTCCCTAGTAGCTGAGACTATGGAGGCCCGCTACAACGCCCCCGGCTATTTTTGGTTGCAGTTGTCATTGTTTAGCAGGTCCGGGCTGGGCTGGAATCTGCCAGCCTCAGTATATGTGGCCGGCTGCTTACTTATTGAGCCACGGGTGCTGAGCCTATAGCAGATGTTTTAATCTTTTGGAGGTAGTCATAGTCCCGAGTATTTAGGAATATAAATCAGGCCGGTGGGCTGGACGTAGTGGCTCATGCCTGTACTTTGGTAGCTCAAGGTGGGCGGATTGCTTAAGCTCATGAGTTTGAGACCAGCCCGAGCAAGAGTGAGACCTCGTCTCTACTAAAAATGAAAAACTGAGATAAGAGGATTACTTGAGCCCAGGAGTTCAAGGTTGTTGTGAGCTTTGAAGCCACGGTACTCTACCCAGAGTGACAGTGTGAAACTCAGTTTCAAAATTAAATAAATTCAGGCAGGTGGTACACATTAAAAATATACATTTTCCAACTAGATTTTGTTTGTTGTGAAATCTTAGAGTTGTTAAAGAGAACTCTCAGTTGTGGAGGGTTCTGACTGTTTTTGGTAGCTTTTATTTATTTTTTTTTTAGAGAGACAGAGTCTCATTCTATCACCCTCGGTAGAGTGCCATGGCGTCTCACAGCTCACAGCAACCTCCGACTCCTGGGCTTAGGCGATTCTCTTGCCTCAGCCTCCCGAGTAGCTGGAACTACAGACACCTGCCACCTTGGTTTATGGGGCTGGCGCCCTACTCGCTGAGCCACAGGTGCCGCCCCTTGGTAGCTTTTAAATAACGTCTAGCTCTAGGCATAGAAAGATTATTGAAGGTTAAATAAGTGCTTTAAAACTATTCATTTGGGGCTCGGCGCCTGTGGCTCAATGGGCTAAGGCGCCAGCCACGTACACCTGAGCTGGCAGGTTCGAATCCAGCCTGGGCCCGCCAAACAACAATGACGGCTGCAACCAAGAAATGGCCGGGCGTTGTGGCGGGCACCTGTACTCCCAGCTACACAGAGGCAGAGCCAAGAGGATTGCGTGAGCCCAGGAATTGGAGGTTGCTGTGAGCTGTGATGCCACAGCACTCTCTCCAGGGTGACAGCTTGAGGCTCTGTCTCAAAAAGAAAAAATAAAATAAAATAAAACTATTTGGGATAAATTCTTAATTTACTTTAATCGGCCAAGGTACTTTTTTTGTCTTTGGTTCACCTTAATGCTAGTGTCTGATTACAGGTACCATTGTTGGACACTGGTGACATCATCATTGATGGAGGAAATTCTGAATATAGGGATACCACAGTAAGTATTCTTGCCCAAATTCATCCAGGTCCTGAGAACATTCTAGAGAAAAATATCAGCATTGAGCATGTGATAGTAGAGTGAGCCGTCCTGACCCAGGGATGCTGGTTCTTTGGGGTTGGTATTGATGTGCTAGTTCTCAGCCTTTTTTTCTGTTGAGACAGACTTGAAGGATGAAGTTCTCAGTCAGGCATAGAACTCAGGGGTGTGGCTACTGCTTACCCGCTGCAGGCTGAGGGTTTATGCTTCACTCTTCCCTTCGCCCTCCCAACTGACCCACGATATTCAGTGTATAATGTGTTTGAGGCCACTGCTCCAGTGGTCTCCGATCCAGGGAATGTCCCTGTGTGCTCCCTGTGTGCTTAGTTAGAATGGGAACTAACTCTTCACTGAGTCTCAGTGTCTAAGGTCTTTTCCAATGGGACTGTATGTTTGGCTTTATTATCGCCCTTTTGGGGACAGTGTAGGTATCTTGAATGTCCATGGATATTTTTTTTTAACTCCCACAATGAGGAGATTAACTTTCTTGAGTGATCAGGTATTCCTAGGTCTTTGGGTCATTTCCTGTCAAACTTAGGCTATCCATATCTATCTTATGCCTCCTCTCATTCCTTGGGAGAAACTTAATTTTTAAAAACATTATGAAATTATTTTTCTCTTCTTTAGAGACGTTGTCGAGACCTCAAGGCCAAGGGCATCTTATTTGTGGGGAGTGGAGTTAGTGGTGGAGAAGATGGGGCTCGGTTTGGCCCATCACTCATGCCAGGAGGAAACAAAGAAGCTTGGTGAGTACCATCAGTACCATGTCCATTTCAGCACAAAGGAGCTGAATGGGTGAGCCAGGAACAGTTCTACCACCCTGATCTCCCCTGTGGTGCTGAGAGTGTTAAAGCTAGGAGATGCTAGAAATATTTCTTGTGTATAGACACTCTGTTGTTTGGACACAGTGTATGTGCATACTGCTCTTTTGCCTTTTTTCTTTCTATTATTCCCTTTAGGACTGATACTGGAAGTTCTAAATAGGCTTAAAAATATAGTTCATGTGATGTCCCTGTGTACTATCTGAACTTAGGAGTATGGGTTGCTTCTTGTAGCTGATGTGTGATCCCAAAATAACTTTACTTAATAATTGTGAGTAATGGAAAAATCTGACTGTGCCTGGGAACGAGGTAGAAGATTTTTATTTAATTTGGGAAAAAAACAAACTTTGCACTGTTCACTGTGTTGTAAGAGGAAGAGTTGGCCAAGGCAGAGGAAGTGCTTCAGTGATGTGAAATAAAGGATGCATAAGACATATACGGGTGCCACGTGCATGGGATGGAGAATCAAAGTGGAAAGACTCAAGCAATGCATTATACGTTACTCAGACTGAGGGCAACATGGCTGCTGAGACTGCAGGAAAAGAGACAGCCAGGTAGAAGACAGAGAGGTGGAGCAGGAGAGAAATAGAGGAAGCAGCCTTTTGAGGGAGACGTGGAAAAGTAACACTCATTTTTGAATGAGTTTGATTTCAAAATATTCCAGAATTACATTAGACAATAAAGTATAGGAGTGCTCAAACCTAACCCTGAAAGGTGAAGGGTTTATTTCCAAAGATTATTCTTTAATCTAATGACTAAGTCTGGGGAGCCTCTTCATTGTGTTAAGATGTAGATCTAGGGAAGCCTTCCTGCTTCTAGTTTAAAAGTCAGGTGAGGTGTCAGATGCCTGTAGATCCAGGTACTCAGGAGGGTCACTTGAGCCCAGGAGTCTGAGGCCAGCGTGGACAACAGAGCTCTACAGTTTATTTACTTATTTATTTTTGAGACAGTGTCTCTCTGGGTAGAGTGATATGACTTATTTATTTTTGAGACTGTGTCTCTCTGGGTAGAGTGATATGACATCACAGCTCACAGCAACCTCAAACTCTTGGGCTTAAGCGATTCTCTTGCCTCAGCCTCCTGAGTAGCTGGGAATACAGGCACCCACCACAACGCCTGGCTTTTTTTTTATTATTGTTGTTGTAGTTGTCATTATTGTTTAGCAGGCCTGGGCTGGGTTCGAACCTGCCAGCCCCAATGTATGTGGCTGGTGCCTTAACCATTGAGCTACGGGTGCCAAGCTTATTTTTTTATTTTTTGAGACAGAATCTCACTCCATTGCCCTGGCTAGAGTGCCGTGGCATCGTCATAACTCAGAGCAATCTGAACTCTTAGGCTTAAGTGATCCCCTTGTCTCAACCTCCTGAGTAACTGGGACTACAGGTGACCACAATCCTTGCCTGGATAGTTTTTTCTACTTTTATTAGAGAGAGGGTCTCGCTCTTACTCAGGCTGGTCTCAAACTCCTGAGCTCAAGCAGTCCACCCACCTCAATCTCCCAGAATGATAGGATTACAGGCGTGAGCCTTCAAAATAGTTTAAATGCTTATCTGGGGTTCCCTGTCCAGTGGGCTTTAAAAATGCAGACAATACACAGGAAGGTTTGATGTGCAGAGGTGCCCCGTTCCTCCTCAGGTCACTTGTCTCACGCTGACCTGGCAGAGGTAGAAATGGCCCTTCCACCTGAAAGATACTAAAGTCAGTGAACGTGCAGCTGTCTTAATCCGCCTTGCTAAGCTTTAACTTTGCAACCCTGTCAGATTTTGTGTCAGGACAAAACCAGTTTTGTGATGATGTCTTTGTCAGTCAGTAGTGGTAAAACAGTGAGGAAGAAGCCTCGCGAGTTAATACATCTTCGTGGTGGAGCTGTGGGAGAAATGAGTAGCTTACCTTTTCTCTGAATATTTCATATTTCATCTCAAACTTGGGCTCAAGCAATCCTCTTGCCTCAGCCTCACGCGTATCTGGGACTACAGGCGCTCATCACAATGCCCAGCTATTTTTAGAGACGGAGTCTCACTGTAGCTCAGGCTGGTCTTGAACTCGTGAGCTCATGTGATCCACCCACCTCAGCCTCCTAGAGTGTTAGGATTACAGGCCTGAGCCACCGCACCTGCCGGGTCTGTATTTACTCTTGTCCCGATGTCCAGAATCATGCTACACCTCGTAACACACTTCCAGACTAGCAAGAGAGGGTCTCCAAGGGAGCTTTCATACTGCTTGCTGTTTGGAATCACACCTTCTCTGTTTGGAACCACAGCTTCTGATCTGCAATCGAAGCTTCTTCTGGTGACTGACTGATGCTTCTGCGCAGCCTTTCTTTTTTTTGAGGACTTTGGCTGGGACTGGGTTTAAAACCCCTCACCTCCAGCATATGGGGTCGGTGCCCTACTCACCTACTCCTTTGAGCCACAGGTGCCACCCTGCCCGGCCTTTTTTTTTTTTTTTTCTGTTACAGTTTTTGGCTGGAGCTGGGTTTGAACCCACCACCTCTGGCATATGGGGCTGGCACCCTACTCCTTTGAGCCACAGGCGCCGCCCTGCCCAGCCTTTCTGTCTATGGTCTCCAGGCAGCGTCTGCTTTAAGGGCCCATTAGGATAGGCCAGTCAGCCAGCATGGAACTGGAGTTTCCCCAGAGAACTTAGCATATTCATTAGTTTTGGGGGCATGTCCACCTCCCATTTGAAAGAAAGTTGAGGGGTGTTGTCGTTGAGTAGTTGATTGAGATCCCAGCCTGTCTCTTCTCATTACTGACCCACACTCTTCCTTCCACAGGCCCCATATCAAGACAATCTTCCAGGGCATTGCTGCGAAAGTAGGCACTGGAGAACCCTGCTGTGACTGGGCAAGTTCTGGGCTACTCTTTAAAGCGACACGAGCATGTCTAAGTGACAAAGTACATAAGCAGAGGCCACCTTGGGCCCAGGGGTTAACTTTGTGACATAAGCTTCTCAATCTTTAAGTCGCAAGCATAGCTGATGCCTCAAGTGTGTGCCTTGTATGTGGTTTTGTACTTTACCTGCAATCCCAGCCTTGAGGTTGATATTTAAAGCAGCCTTCCTCAACTCCTCACCTAAAAGATGGGTTCCTTAAAGGGACAGGAAGGATGAGGTGAAGTAAGATTTTATTAAGCCATGTTACTTCATGGCCAAGGAAAGAATGTCAAAATCAAAAGTGGGGTTTGCTCACCTGGGGGAAAGGAAGGGGACTGAATGGGGGGTGGTTGTGTCCAGAGTCCATTCCTATGGGATCCAGATGTTCTGAGTTTGAAGGGAGCGAGCTGCAGATGTTCACCCTCCGCCTCACCTAATTCATAGATACCTCCACCAATTATACTTGGTGTTTCTAGTAAAGTAAATTTTATCCCATATTATAGTTCAGCCCTTATCAACCCATAAGGTGAAGGGAAAAAAAACTAGGCATGGGAGACCTGAGTCGTAATTCTGGCTCTGCATTAACTAATCATGTGACATTAGGCAAGTCACTTCCCTACCTGGACTCACTTTCCATATCTGTAAAATGTGGGAGTTGGGCTAGGTGATCTCTTTAATCTCCAAGAGATCATCTAGCCCTCTTTAATCTCCTAATCCCCTTTAATTTTATGTCAGCAATATTATGCTGATTTTCTTAGTTTAGTTTTGTTTCATATGAGACAACCCATAGGGATGAGGGGGGAACTCGGCATTTGAGGAGTGAGGGAAGCCCTCCCTCCTAGGCCTGCCAGCACCTGGTGGCTTTCGCAGCAGCAGCTGACCTGTCCTTACCTTTTCACCATGGTCAGCTGCTGAGTTCTCTCAGAGTCTGCTCAGGGGAGAAAGAGGCCAGGACCGTGGTTGATGTAAAAGGGCGAGTGATTTTCTCATTAGTTGGAAAGGGACTTTTTTTTGAGACAGAGTCTCACTTTGTTGTCCTTGGTAGAGTGCCACGGTGTCACAGCTCACAGCAACCTCCAACTCTTTGGTTCAACCAATCCTCTTGCCTCACTCTCCCAAGTAGCTGGGACTACAGGCACCTGGCTATTTTTTAGTGATGGGTCTTGCTCTTACTGGTCTTGAACGCCTGAGCTCAAGCAGTCCGCCCACCTCGGCCTCCCAGAGTGCTAGGATTTCAGGTGTGAGTCACTGTGCCCACTGTGCAGGAAAGGGACTTTTGCTTCTTGACAATAGATCGCTGCAGTAAGAGTGCAGTGACAACTTCTTGGATATTCTTAGCACAAAGCCGTGAAGAAAAGAATAGCACTTTCTTTTATGTGTCTCAACCAAGTCAGAGGTTAACTTTCCATTGCCTCAGGCTCAATCTCAGGTCATTGGGGAGAAAAGATGGGTACAGATATTAGAGTAGGAGCCCCTTAGTTCACTATTGAGGTAACCAGAAGGAAGAGGAGAAGCTACACGTCAGTAGCCACATTACTGCATGGCCAAGAGTCACAATCGGGAGGGGTAGGTTGGCAACAGAAACATGGACGGAAGAGTCCCTGATGGGAACATTAGTGGTGTCCATCTAAGCAGGGACTGCCAGGGGAGAGGCTGCCCGGGCCAGCCACACATTTGGCCCCTGGGGCAGGTGATTAAGAGCCTGGTGCCATTAATTGTTTGACTCTGGCCACTTTCTTTGTTTGGGTTTCTAGACCACTAAACAATTTCCAGGTAAATTGTCTTCCCAGGATTCTTGTGTGTAGGGACAGAATGTGTTGATCAGACTAACGCTTACAACCACTAAGATCCATAATTACATTCTCATCATAAATTCATAAACTGGCATTGTTATTTCATATATATTGGCAGCTTTTTATAAATAAATACCTTGTTGACAATGGGAACTCAGAAGGAGACATTATTGGGCTTATGAGGTTGAGGGCTAGACCTTCTGTCTAAGATCATTTTACCTCTCCAGTAGCCATTAGAAACAACTACAGCACATTTATATTAGCCGGGCACCGAGGTGCGTGCCTGTAATCCTAGCACTCTGGGAGACCAAGGCAGGAGGATTGCTTGAGCTCAGGAGTTCAAGACTAGCCTGAGCAAGAGCAAGACCCAGTCTCTACTAAAAATAGAAAAATCATCTGGGCATCGTAGTGGGTGCCTGTAGTCCCAGCTACTCAGGAGGCTGAGGTAGGATTGCTTGAGCCCAAGAGTTTGAGACCGGCCTAGGCAACACAGTAAGACACTGTCTCTTCAAAAATATTTTCTTAGGTTGGGTGCATTGGCTCATGCCTGTAATCCCAGTATTGTGGGAGGCCGAGGTGAGAGGATTGCTTGAGCTCAGGAGTTTGAGGTTTGTCTGAGCAAGAGTGAGACCCTGACTCATGGAAAAAAATGGAAAAACCCAGCCAGGTGCTGCAGTGAATGCCTGTAATCCCAGCGGCGGAGGCTGAGGTTGCAGTGAGCTATGGTGCCATTGCACTCTGCTCAGGGAAGAGGGTAGAACTCTGTCTCAATAACAATACATAAGTTAATAATAATAATAATGAGTAACAGTAGAAAATATAGGATAAAGAGTCATAGATCTCATAGTGAATTTAAGGATTTTGAAAAACCATTAAATGTGGGTGGTGCCTGTGGCTCAGTGGGTAGGGCACTGGCCCCATATATCAAGGGTGGCTGGTTCAAACCAGACCCTGGCCAAACTGCAACAAAAAATAACTGGGCGTTGTGGTGAGCACCTGTAGTCCCAGCTACTTGGGAGGCTGAGGCAAGAGAATCGCCTAAGCCCAAGAGCTGGAGGTTGCTATGAGCTGTGATGCTATGGCCCTCTACCAAAGGGTGCCAAAGTGAGACTCTGTCTCTTAAAAAAAAGAAAAACCATTAAGGGAATGAATCTAGAATTAGTTGGGTTTTTTTTTTTTTTTTTGAGTCAGAGTTTTATTTATTTTTTTTTCTTAAGACAGAGCCTCAAGCTTTCACCCTGGAGAGAGTGCCGTGGCATCACAGCTCACAGCAACCTCCAATTCCTGGGCTCAAGCGAGTCTCCTGCCTCTGCCTCCCAAGTAGCTGGGACTGCAGGCGCTTACCACAATGCCCGGCCATTTTTTGGTTGTAGCCGTCATTATTGTTTGGCGGGCCCGGGCTGGATTCGAACCCACCAGCTCAGGTGTACGTGGCTTGCGCCTTAGCTTGCTGAGCCACAGGCGCTGAGCCTTGAGTCAGAGTTTTAAATGACAGTGGACTAGACTTAAGCTTGTATTGAATTCTATATGGTTCTTATTTCAAAAATACTATATTTGGATTGGCGCCTGTAGCTTAGTGGCTAGGGCACCAGCCACATACACCAAAGCTGGCGGGTTCGAATCCAGCCTGGGCCTGTTAAACAACAATGACAACTACAACCAAAAAAAGAAAAAAAATAGCTGGGTGGTGTGGGGGGGTGCCTGTAGTCCCAACTACTTGGGAAGCTGAGGCAAGAGAATCACTTAAGCCCAAGAGTTGGAGGTTGCTGTAAGCTGTGATGGCCCAAGAGTTGGAGGTTGCTATAAGCTGTGATGCCACGGCACTCTACCCAGGGTGACATAGTGAGACAGTATCTCAAAAAAAAAAATACTATATTTGTTTTAGTACTTGTTAATTTGTATGGAGAGGTAGCCTTTCCAAAGGCTTTGATGTCAAGTCTTGTATGGACCTCTCTGGCATGTCACCCTCTCTGAAGGCCTCTCGGTGCTTTTCGCCCTGACAGGTGGGAGAGGAAGGAGCAGGACACTTTGTGAAGATGGTACACAATGGAATAGAGTATGGTGACATGCAGCTCATCTGTGAGGCTTACCACTTGATGAGAGATGTCCTGGGCTTGGAGCAAAGCCAGATGGCACAGGTAAGTCCCAGGGACTGCCTCCACACTGTGGGGGATAGTCGCTGCTAAGAAAAGGGACTTGCTGGCTCGGCGCCTGTGGCTCAAAGGGCTAAGGCGCCAGCCACGTACACCTGAGCTGGTGGGTTTGAATCCAGGCCGGGCCCGCCAAACAACAATGACGGCTGCAACCAAAAAATGGCCGGGCGTTGTGGCGGGCGCCTGTAGTCCCAGCTAC
>CAUYRH010151566.1:0-10460 GCA_963574655.1 Perodicticus potto
ATAATTTTGACAATATTTCTCTTTCTATGCACTTTGCAATGAACCAAAGACAGAAAGAGAAAGAGGGTACAAGTGAAAATTACTAAATGCAGAATATAAATGTCTTCGTATAGTGATTAAAAGGCCATGAAGGCTATGTTAAATAGTTCAATGAAAATATTTCAGATTGTATATGAAGTCAGCACATTGTGCCCCATGATTGCCCCAATGTACACAATTATGATTTAATAAAAATTAAAAAAAAAAGAAAGGGAAAGAAAATATGTCCCTTTTATCAATGAGCTCATATTGTAATTGGTGAGTGTCATACAAAAACTGGTAACTATAATAATATAACATGTTTCACTACATGTATGCATTGCAAAGTCAGCATAGTTATTAAGGTTAATGAATTAATGGCTGTATACACTTATTTGATACTTTGGAATTGAACATATCTGCTATATGTTACAATAAATATAGACATGCTTGAAATGGATTATAAAATGAAAAAATATAAATTTAATGAGGATATTTAATTGCTACAAATTCTATTGCAGGTGATTTAAAGGTAATATAAATCCATAATATGAAGGTCCACAGTATAATAAAAGTAATATACATTATTGATATTTAAAGTGTTAGTTAACATTCCATAGTGATTAAACATAGGTCAATCATCTACCAGTTGCATCACATTAAGCTTTCTAATTTTAAATCTTAAATGATATTTATTTTTTAGAAGTGAAAAGGCCATAAAGAAAAGCTGCTAAGAGACCTCTGAAACCAGGTTATGTAAATCCAGTGCCTTTGCTACTCCCACAGGTTGTAGGTCGTGGATACATTAGTTAAGTTCTCCGTGCTTCTGCTACTTCTTCTGAAAATTGGAGGTAACTATTGTATCTTTTTAAAAAGGTAGTTGTAACAGTTAAATGAGACGATGTTTTTTTTATTATATTAATACATCTCATTGCCTAGCACAATAAAATTTCTTACTAAAAATGAACATATGTGATGGACAAAAAAGAAAACAAAACGTATTATTAAGGTGTATGTCCTTTCAGTCTTTTGTAATATTTTGGAAGAAATATTTTCAATAAAAAAAAAGAAAATGCTAATAGCTGGGCATTGTGGTGGGCACCTACTTGGGAGCCTGAGCCAAGAAAATCACTTAAGCCCAAGAGTTGGAGGTTGCTGTGAGCTGTGACGCCATAGCACTCTACCAAGGGTGACATAGTGAGAGTCTGTCTCAAAAAAAAAAAAAAATACTATAGGTATATAGAGTTTATGCTTTGTATTACAATAACATATGCTTTTGTTTATATGAACATTATGACATCACAGATTCCCAAGATTATCACAATGGGATAATCACAGTGGCAGTTTCTCCCTGACAGTTTTGATGTCAATTCCTATTCATGTAAAGGTGCTTATGTGCTGGTATTTCATGAAACTATTCAACCTCAAAGCCATTTTTAGATAAATCATTCAGGGCAAATACGGTTTTTGAATTCAGGTCATGCCAATTGAGAAAAGAAGTGAACTGATTTTTTAAAATATTTTTATTCATTGTCTGTTTTAATTGTGTAATTTATTCTTATTTTGCAAGCTAACACATGATAAAGCCCATTTACAAATTTAATTTTTATGCTAGCCAAGAACCTTTAGTTTTACATATTGGGCTAGGTATATTTATAACTATTTTTAAAATAGCATACAAACATATTTTTATTTTAATTTCTACAAATTATTAAAATTACAGTACTCTAAGAAGACTTATGAAGCTGAATTCCAATATTGTAATGTAAATATATTGATATTGATAAGGGTAAACAGGCTATAAAAAGCATATAAGAATGATTAGAAAAAAGCAACATCACACACAACACCTCCTCTTTCAGCAGCTCTTTCTTTATGCTGAGCTTTTTTTGAGAATCTGACATTTAAAAGTATGGTTACAATATGAAGATAAGAAATTATTCACTGTGGAATGAAATGAATTGGCTTTAACAGACATAGCTGTTTGGGCTGTGTCGGTCACATACATGATTAAGCTTTTCCTCCTCCAACCCTTCAAGCTGGATATAGAGAAATCATGCAATAGAAAGCTATCATAAAAAAAAAAAAAGTTTAGACATTTAATTGAGGCTTAGAATGAGCTTTTCTATTTTGTAAACACATTTTATTATTTTAATATCCATATTTATCTCCCAGCTAGTATAAGACTGAGAAGGTTAATTGAAGAAATGCATTTTCAGTTTTTCAAACTAACTTCAAGGACAAATACCACACAGATGGCTGATTTACAACAGTGAATATAATGATAATGAATTTTGTTATTAAATTTGTACGATTATATAGCATCTGTCTTTTCAACAAAGTGCTTTGTTAAATCCACCCCAAAATCAGTCTTTATGAATATGCATTTTTAATGCATACCACAGTTGCTTTCATTACTGTTTGAATTTCTTACACACTTTCTTTCTGGTTGCCTGCTTTTAGAAGTTATAGAAATATAAGTTTTGATTTAATAAAATTTTGCTTTAAGATTAAATCACATATAAGATATAAAGCTATTCAAATTTCACAAAAATAAAAGAATATGCAGTTTATCTTAAGGTGCTCTTCTCTAAATTGTAAACAATATAAATTGTTTGTAGATTTAATCAATTAAATGGCTTAAAGCTCAAGTGTGTATTTGCTTATAATTTATAGCATATGTTTTAGAGATTTAGCTATTAGATGGAGATTACCTGTTCTCTTTCAAAAATGAGATTTAAAATGACTATTAGATACCACTCCATATCAGTGCAACTGAAAATATTTTGAGTGCCTTCCATTTGCAGGGCTTTGTGTAAATATGAATATAGTTTGGGCGCTAAGTTCAGTGGAAAGACAAACAAATAAATGGCCTCCAGAGTGTTAGGGAGAGTGATGGGATGTCAGTCAAGGGTTAGAATGGGTACAGAAGAAGAAATCATCTAAATTGACCAATCTGGTTTCTTCCAAAAGAAGAAATGTCACCACAGAATAATACTGTATGCCTTGTATTTTTAAAAAACCTTTGGTCTAATAATAAAGCGAGGTCATGCAGTGTAAAACATGGACATTTTCAGGAACACTGTGTGAATGACCATTGCTAAATCAATTATACTGTACTCCACATCCATCATGGAGACAGCCAAACAAATGGTGGGGCTAAACTACAGTCTGCTAATTTTCCACATAGAACTTCAGTTGCAAAACTACTTTTCTCTGCTGCAAGTTTCCTTTCTTGTGCTTTTAATTGCATTTTGTTGCATTTTCGATGGTTCCTTAATTATGTGTCTAGCTTAGGACTTCACATATTCGGGGTGCCTAAGAAAATCTGGCTGACTGGTTTCCTCACTACTTCATGTTACTTGTCATTGTGAAGAGCAGATTTACAGCACTGGCTACCTCTTCTGAACCCGGTGAAGAATTCTCTTTCTTTCTGATTTCCAAAAATTCTCTCCTAGGACATTAACATACTTGCTGCTTCTAAGTGAATCGTTCAG
Organism: Perodicticus potto; assembly: GCA_963574655.1. Classification (NCBI taxonomy): domain Eukaryota; kingdom Metazoa; phylum Chordata; class Mammalia; order Primates; family Lorisidae; genus Perodicticus; species Perodicticus potto. The sequence goes on from CAUYRH010151566.1 coordinate 3,516, forward strand.
ATTCTGCCACTACCATTCAGTTATGATATTATCTATGAAGAAATGAAAAATAATTTGAAAGCCATGCACTCTAACATTAACCTCAGAAAATATTGTTCCAAGGAAGAGAAGAGGCAACAGTCATGAAAATCCCTCCCCGAGAGGGTGTGTGTGTGTATTCGTGTGTGCACATGTGTACGTGCACAGGCCAACTCTGCCAGGCACTGTGCTGTGTGCTTTGCGTGTGCCATCTCCCTACATTCTCCCAACCACTCTATGGGGTAGGCGCTATAATTAATCATTGTTTTGTAGGTGAGAAACTGAAGTGTGGAGATTTTTTTCCCAAAGTCATACAGCTAGTCATTGACCTAGCTGAGAATTGAAGCATGTCTGTTTTGTGACAAAGCCAGAGAGACCAGTGGGAAGATCATACGCAGCCTTCCCAGCAACAAGCCCTGGGACCCACTCTGTTAGTGTCCTCTCCTACAGAGGATGGGAAGTGAACTAGATGAGGTCCAAAGCCTATCAAAATACAGTATTTAAGGATCATTATTCTTTTTAAAGGGAGTACAATAAAATTATGTTTTTTTTCATTTTCTGAATTACCCATGCTTCCCAGCCTCCGTCCACTAATTTCATGCTCTCCTCTCTTAATTAAGTCAAAGTTGTTAAGGATCGAAATCATGTGACTATAAATATAAGCAATTTGATTTTTCTGAAACAAAAAATACTTCAATATAAAATTTTAAATTATAATGAATACATTTATTTATTGGACTATATGGCTTTTTAAAAATCTAATGTGATGTCTGTTTAAACCATGCTTCTTTTCCCAATGCCTTCCAGATAATAGATGCTCAGTAAATGTTTACTGAATAAAAGAAACATGACAAGATGATTTTTAAGCACCAATTACATAAAGGGTTGCTGTTAAAGATGGATTTATAGAGTCTTAAGTAACTTTTGATACTTTGCAATTTAATTTCTTTCTCATCACTTCTTTTGTTGTTGTTGAAGAATTATCTTATTAGAAGTGACAGGAGGTCAATGAAAGTTGCCTTGTTTACTCTCCCAGATTGAGAAGTATCATTTTAGGAGCACACACATACATAAATATGTAATAAACTATTTTCTTTAAACGTCCAGTCCAGTAAGCGCAAGACTCGGTTAAGAGATGAATATCAAAATTAGGGGGAGGGAGGGAACCCTGTATTCCCTAGGATTAAATAGGACCTCGGTGTTACTAGTTTGCAAAACGGTTTGGAGATGAGATGGTGGGGAATTTTATCGATTAGTTTTATATAGCAGAAAATTCATTTTGGAGGAGTACTGGGGACAGGCATTCATTATGCAGTTTCATGACATCTGTGAGTGACAGACCTGAGAGGATATTCAGAGACCATGAGCAGTGAGTCACATCCCTGAAGTGCTACTGTTAATTTAGCAGCAGAATAAAGACAGAATTCAGACACCCTTATTTCCAGCTCACTTATCTTCCTAATGCCCTGTACTCATAGATTAATTCATTTACTGATTCACTCACCTATTCAAAGCTATTTACTGGGCACATGTCACATTTTAAGCACTTTAATAGCTGCTAAAGACACGCGACGGGACTAAACCAACAGATCTTCCACCATTGGAGATACCTGTGGTTTTGGCTTTTCTTCATTACTAATTTATCAAATTACAGAATTCAGTTTGGAAATAGATGGTCTGATGATAAAAAAATTTAGAAAAATAATTAAGATCATTTCTTTCTAATCTTAGGAATTTAATCCCATAACTAATTGATTACATTAATGAATGACTATACAGCAAGTTCATTTGTCTCCCACTTTTTAAAGACAGATTAATCACAAAAAGATCTGCCATGAAGTTTCTGAATTTCCAGTGATGAGAGAAGAGAGACATCTTGGAGAAATAAATACAAGAATTGTAAAGCAGTGATTTGTAAAGTTTGCCACAAAATGGAAAAATCTGGATTTACAGGAGTCAGGGATTAGGGTCACCCCTCAGTCCTTAATTGAAGATTTTCTTCTTTCATTACTATACCTCATAGTTTTAAAGAGTAGTTTCTTTTTTAAATCTCGATAATGCTATAAGGGTATCTTTAAAAAACCCAACAAGATATCGTTAAATACTCAACCAATTATTTCAATATTTCTGGCTTCTTCCTTCTCTGCCCAGACCAGATGTTCAGCCTCCTGCTTATTTATAATGATGATATATAATAAATTATGCCTCTGGGGAATATTTAAATGTTCAGATGTTCTTCTTAAATATTTTTGAATTTCAAAATAGGAGTAAAGGTAAAACTAAAAAACAAACATGCTCAATTATAGAATTCCAGATACTGGTAGTTTTAGTAACAGATCATTTTCACAACAGAACAACTTTAAAATCACACCACTTGTAGATAAAATTGACTTTTGTACCAAAATAGTTTTCTTTTTTCCCCTCAAATGAAAATTTTACTTATTTATTTGTTTAATTTAAATGTTTTATTATATTGATTCCTTCTACGTACATAAAGTGCTTCAGTTGGGGTGGGTTTTTTTCCAATTTTTTACTTAATTTTTTATTAAATCATAGCAGTATACATTTATGAGATACAATGTGATGATTTGATGTACAATGATCAACATAACCATCGCCTCACTTATTTTTTGTGGTAAGATATTTGTAGTTTACTCTTAGTTATTTTGAAATATGGCCTTTCATTGTGCACATTAGGTGAGATCCCACCAAATGCCCTCTTTCCTCCCACCAATTGCCCTCCCCCTCCCCTCCCCCTCCCCTCTTTCCCTTCCCTCTCCCTAGACATTTGTGTTTTATCATTTGTGTGCAAGTGTTTATATATTGGTTACATATTAGTGTTGAATACATTGGATAATTTTTCTCCCATTTTTGAGATACTTTACTGAGAATAACACGTTAAGAATCTATAGAGAACTCAAATTAATCAATAAGAAAACAACAAACCAACCCATTTCTCTGTGGGCAAGAGACTTGAACAGAAACTTCTCTGAGGATGACAAGTGAATGCCCAATAAATACATGAAAAAAATGCTTATCATCTTTAATCATCAGAGAAATACAAATCAAAACCCATTTGAGATATCACCTAACACCATCAGAAAAGCCCAAATCACAAAGTCCCAAAACTACAGATGGTGGCATGGATGTGGAGAGAAGGGAACACTTCTACACTGCTGTTGGGATTGCAAACTAATGGAAACAACAAACTAATGGAAACAACCTTTATGGAAAGAAGTTGGAGAGTCCTCAAGGAATTAAACGTTGACCTTCCATTTGATCCTTCAATTCCATTGTTAGTATCTACCCAGAAGAACAAAAATCATTTACCATGAAGGTATTTGCACCAGAATGTTTATTGTAGCCCAATTCATAATTGCCAAGTCATGGAAATAGCTCAGTTGGGGCTTTTAGTGTATCTATTACCAGAATAGTGTTCATTGCACCCAATAAATAAGTTCTGCTTATCACCCTCTCCCAACCTCACCTCTTCTTGGTTTCTAATGTCCTTTACATCTCTTTGTGCCCATTGTTTAGCTTCTAATTATTTGCAAGTATATATGGTGTTTATTTTTCCATTCATGTGTGAGGGTAATGGTCTCTATTTCCATCTAAGTTGCTTCAAAAGACATTATTATATTCCTTTTTATGGCTGAGCAATATTCCATGGTGTGTGTGTACACATGCTTACATATACCGATACATGTCACATTTCCTTTTCTATTTATGAATTGATAGGCACTTAAGTTAATTACACATTTTGGCAATTGTCAAAGCATGAAAGTGGAGGTGTTTCTTTGATAAAATGATTATTTTTCCTTTGAGCAGACACCAGTAGTGGAACTACTGGATCAAATGGCAAATCTATATTTATTTTTTTAAGGAATCCCCACATTGTTTTTCACAGAGGTTGTACTAATGTGCAGTTCCTGCAATAATGTATAAGTGTTTCTTTCCCTTTTGTACCTAAGTTTTTTTGTTTGTTTGTTTTAATATGTTAATAATGGCTATTCTGATAGGGGAAAGGTGATATCTCATTGTGGTTTTAATTTGCATTTCCCTGATGATTAGTGATGTTGAACATTTTTTCAAATGTTTGTTATCCATTTTTTAAATCTTTTTTTGGAAAACTTCTATTCATGTCTTTTGCCTACTTTCAAAAAATATCCCATGATGATTATTTGGTAGAATCAACATTGTTAAAATGTCTATCCTGCCCAAAATAACTTACAAGTTCAATGTAATCCTTATCAGAATACCAGTGGCATATTTAACAGATTAAAAAAATAATAATTCTATACTTCATTTGGAACCAAAAGTAAGAGCATGACTAGCCAAAGCAAAAAGGACAAATCTGGAGGCATCATATTATCTGACTTCAAATTATATTACAAGGCTATAGTAATCCAAACAGCATGGTATAGACCAATGGAACAGAATAGAGAACCCAGAAATAAAATCATCTACCTGCAAAGCAACTGATCTTTGACAAAGCAGAAAATAACACAAAGCTGGGAAAGGAAACCCTATTCAATAAATGGTGTGGGGAAAACTGGATAGCCATAAAGAATAATGATCAGGACTCTATCTCTCACAAAAGTTAAGAAAAGATGGATAAAAGACTTAAATGTCAGACGTGAAATCATAAAAATTCTAGAAGACAACCTATGAAAAACTCTTCTAGACATTGGCCTATGCAAAGAATTTATGACTAATACCTCAAAGGCAAATACTGCAACAAGAATGAATAGGACTTTAATTAAATTAAAAAGCTTATGCACACCAAAGGAAATAATCAAAATAATAAATAGACAACCTATTACGTATCTAATAAGGGGCCAATCACAGTCTACAAAGAAGCCAAACAAATTAGCAAGAAAAAAATCAAAATGTAGGGCAGTGCCTGTGGGTCTAAAGAGTGGGGTGCCAGTCCCATATGCTGGAGGAGGTGGGTTCAAACTCAGCCCCAGCCAAAAACTGCAAAAAAAAGAAAATGTATTTCTAGGAGATAAAAACTGTTTTTGCCTATTTCCTTTATATTGCAATGTATACAAGTATAAAAATAAAAAGTGTCTCTGCAGATTGTTAATAATATGTTCTTTAACACATAATTGACAAAAAATGAACTGACAAATATAGTATGGCATCATGTTTAATTAGGATTTTGACATTTGAAAGTTCTAAAAATTGCTTGCATTTAATATATATGGTTTTTAAAACAAAGCAGTAACCTGTGATAATTTCTTTTACAATTGTAGTTTGGGTTTGGAAAATTACTTTCATTGTGTAATCGATAAATGCTGTGTTCATTATCTGGTCTTTGTTTAGCTAAAGGCAGTAGATCTCTAATATAAGTAACTCAGGAAAAGATGTATTATTTAATCATTTTGCGTTTTTTTTTTTCTTTTTCCTTCTGGGTCTTTTCTTATACTTTCCTCTTTCTGTGTTCTCCCACGTCTAATTTAATCCTGGTTATACAAGCACTAACAACTGGGAAAATATATGGCAAATATGAAGCAGACTCGGAGCAAGGGAGAAATAATTAAAGGTGTGAATTCCAAATAAAATAAAAAAGAATTAAGTTTATTGCTAGCTCAGACAACTGAAGGGGGAAAGTGGATTAAAAGAGCTATTCAATCAAGCATGATGTTTGATGTTTGTGTGTGTGTATTTAGGAGGGGCTGTCCATGATCGCCCAATCCATTTCAGCTCGAGAAAGTGAAGACATACTATTGTTTGAGTAAATTATGCTACTCATTGAGAAGCAGTCTAGTCTTTGGGGTTTTGAGAGCATCTTTCATTCTAAGTTTTGCTGAATAGCATTTTATGTGAGAACATATTAGCGATATATGAGGGCAGAGAACAGAATAAGCGTCCAATAAGGGGAGAGAGTTGACTGATAGACAACAGTGATGAGCTGGTTTCAACAGATGTGGCTGTGAGAGAGATGTTAATGCATTCACATTGGATGTTATGTGGGGAAGCTGAGAGTCACCAAGGCACTTGCATATCAAGATACCCTGCATTTAAGCTGGTAAGCATTCTCCTTCAAGACCATCTGCTTTTGTATATTCTATAAATACTTTGATTGTGGACAGGCTTACCTTTTGATTTCCCTCAATACATTATTTTATACTTGGCTCAAAAATTGTCTTTTTAAAATCTTTGCCCTGATTGGTTACACTTATTTCCCTCTTACTATTTAACTGTCTTTCTACTTTATCCTCAACCATCCTCCAGTCATGCTCCCGGGTTACCAAGTTGGAACGCAGCCAGAGAGGAAGAAGTTGCTACGACTGGGAGCAGTGGGTTAGGCAGGTGGTTGCTGAACAATGACCCATCAAGGACCGTGGTTAGTGGAAGAGAGAGGGCAGGCAGGTATCAGATTTCCTGCAGGAGAGGAAATGTCAACTGAATGGTCGTAACTGCAGGGACTCCAGCTTTCAGTCGAAACAACAGCCACCAGTGCCTGTCCTGTCTCCTCCTGGGCAGGTCTCACACCGGACAGCAGTTAGCAGCTGTAAAGCCTTGTCTCCCAGTCTTGTTTTCCCCTGAGCTACAACAAACAGCAAGAGTAGCGACGGCAGCTGGAGAAGCGACAGAGCCAGAGCTAGGCAGGGCTGTCGCTGGCAGCCAGCGCAGACTGCCTCCTCCTCAGCACACACACACACACGCACACACACACACACGCACACACGCGCACACACACACACACGCACACACACACACACACACGCACACACGCACACACACACACACACACACGCACACACACACGCGCACACACACACACACACACACGCACACACACACACGCACACGCACACGCACACGCACACGCACACACACATACACACCCTGCACACACACACACCCTGAGACGGGCAGAGCCGGTCTGGTTTCCACTGCCACCCCCTCGCACCGATC
>CAUYRH010151568.1:0-10180 GCA_963574655.1 Perodicticus potto
CCTAGGAGTCCAATGTAAGTAGGTTTGAATATGAAATCCATGTGAAGGTGTTTTACCTTCAGCCAACTCTTAACGTATTTCCATTACTGCATGTTCTCATAGAGCCTTCCCTGTTGGACTCATTTTTCTCCTTAATTTTTCGCAATTATAATTTAATTTGAGATACCCCAGTTACCAAGTTTTGTTGCTTCACATGAGGTCTCTCTGATCTTGCAGGGTAGAGTGGATGAGAGGATATAAATTTGGGGGCAGAAAAGACTCCTAGCCTTGTCACGTCACGGCTTGTCAAACTCTGAACAAATTACATAACCAACCTGAGCCTCAGTTAATGTTGTTTTAGAACATAAGAGGAAGTTCAGAAGGTGCTTGAGAATTTATTAGAAAGTAAGGACTGTTTTAATTCAACTTCATCCTTATAAAATATATCTGGAATATATCTGGGGACTGAGTCTCACAGTAGTGACTTGTGACATACTAGTATTTCTTTTCATGTTTATAGAAGTGCCAGAAGAATCTCTGGATGGCTCTAAGGATTTGACTTTTGATGACCCCCAAAGCTATTAAGGATTGGGACAGTAGCTCGTGAACTTTGAGTTTTTAAACACTTGACACTGTACAGCTAAGAAGAGTAAGCAAATGGACGGCAAGGATTACGAGCCATGCATCAATGTTTTCTTTTCCTTTTTTGTAAGTCCTGTAAACTCCCAACCCTTGTACTGTGTACACCTAGAGGGTCTCATTAGTATAGGAACACTATGTCACATTTAGGTTTTCTTAATATATAATTCTTATGAATAAGTGGGGAAACCATAACCTGTTGCTTCGCATCCATTTTCTTCATTTAATTCTCAAAACAACCTTACTAAGTGACTGTACAAAATAAGGCATTGAGGTTCCATTACACAGGGTCACAAAGCTAAGAGGGAGAAAGCTAAAATGTATCACTCCCAGGGTATTTCCCCAATAAGTACTCAAACATCAGTCATTTGTACATAGCTTTCACGAACTCCACCATGTATGATCAACCTCAGAAAGCTTTTCCTTATGTAGACTTCACTTTTTTTTTTTTTTTTTTTTGAGGCAGAGTTTCACTATGTAGAGTGAGATGCCTCAGTAGAGTGCTGTGGCGTCACTGCTCACAGCAACCTCAAACTCTTGGGCTTAAGTGATTCTCTTGCCTCAGCCTCCCAAGTAGCTGGGACTATAGGTGTCTGCCACAAAGCTTGGCTATTTTTTTGTTGCAGTTGTCATTGTTGTTTAGCTGGTGAACCCTCCAGCCTTGGTGCATGTGGCTGGTGCCGTAACCACTGTGCTACAGGTGCCGAGCCATGTAGACTCACTTTCATTTTTACTGGGGGTTGCTTTTTTCCTCAGCAAGGAAAGTCTCTGGATGGAAATGAACAGAACAAGCAGGTGCTACAGATCTATAAATGTGCCAGTCTCTCTATTGGGCTCTAGAATTTGTGTCTTTAACAATTCCTTGGGTAATGCTGACGCTTCTCATCTGGGTCCTCCACAGATTCTAGGGCCTGATACAGACCTGCTGAATCACAAACTCTGAGGTGGGGCCCAGCAATCTGTCTTACAGTCCCACTAGAGGGACTCTGAGGCTCGCTTAAGTTTGAGAATCTCTGCACTGTATACATTACCTCATTTAATACTCATAACTTCTCTGGAAACCAGAAGAATAAAGAAAGGCTCAGAGAAAGCTCATGTAGTGTCACACTATTAGCAAATATCGATAGGAAGGACTTAACTCACATTTGTCTGGCTCCAAAAGCCTTTTTCATAATATCATGTGGACTCAAGGGAGGATGGAAAGAGATACTTTTATATCAGGTAAAGAAAAATAGGGTAGAGATATTTATGTCAAGTTGATAATATGGGCATTGAGTATATATTAATCATTATATTATATACTTTGATATATGCTTATGTCAATTACATATGGCTTTGATACACAATATTTTATTGTTTTAAAAAGTCATTGAAATGCAATACTATATTTTTGTTGAAAAAACAACTGCTGCTTCTAGAAAAAAAATTGTCTTATGCAATTGGTAAGGAATTATGGGAGGATAAATATGTTCAAAATGATCTTAGCAGTTCTAAAGTAGTAGGTATGTTTTCTGTTTGTTTTTAAGGCTAGTCAAGTGATGCAGTGGGAGGGGAGAAGTATAGCTATATTAATCCTCTCTGCTGGAATTAAATCCAAGTTAAATTCAGCTCCCTGTATGTTTATGAATCATAATTGTATTTATATTTAATTAAATATTCATATATACTTTAATCCAATATTTTCTTTCTTTTTGTCTTGTAGAATGTTGCTCTACAGATTAGGAATTAATTGCTAAGTAAGGGTAATGTCTCCTAATCATTTTCTTTTTAGAGGTGGGGGGGGCAAAAGTATGCGGGCACAAATTTTCCAATGAGGGAGATGATCTTAAATACTATAGTGGAACCAATGCCTAGAAACATCACAAATGTTTTTAAAATCTTTTTTTTTTTTTTTTTTTTTTTTTGAGACAGAGCCTCAAGCTGTCACCCTGGATAGAGTGCCGTGGCATGACAGCTCACAGCAACCTCCAATTCCTGGGCTCAAGCGAGTCTCCTGCCTCAGCCTCCCAAGTAGCTGGGACCACAGGCGTCCGCCCCAATGCCCGGCCATTTTTTGGTTGCAGCCGTCATTGCTGTTTGGTGGGCCCAGGCTGGATTCGAACCCGACACCTCAGGTGTATGTGGCTGGTGCCCTAGCTCGTTGAGCCACAGGTGCTGAGCCTCTACAGTCATTTTTGAATAGCTTGAGCATAATTTAATTATGTGAATACCCTATAACTTGTCTAAGGTTTCTCTACCAGGATATAGTGTAGACTATAAACCTTTCCCTGTGATTCTAAACCAATTACAGACAGGAGAAGAACCTAGAACAGCATCCCCCAACCTTTTGGGAACCAGGAACCTGTTTCAAGGAAGACAATTTTTCCACTGACAGTGTGAGGGAAGGAGGGTGGAAGGCACAGCTCAGGTGGCAACAAAAGTGAAGGGGGAGCAACTGGTAGCTGTAAATAAAGATGAGACTGCTTTGCTTCCTCACTTGCTGCTCAGCTCCTGCTCTGTGGCCTGGTTCCTAAGTTACAGGGAATCCAAATTCACCAGGAACCAGCCAGTGGCGGGTGCGGGTGTGGGGGCTCTGGTGTGGGGAGAGGTAGAGCTCTTTGTCTGGCTCCTAACAGGGAACCACAGGCCTAGAGCCCTTCACCAAAGAGGTAAAACAAGCTACATAGGTTCACTTCACTAACACAATATTTTGAAAATTATATTCAAGGCCCGGGCCGTGGTTCACACTTGTAATTCTAGCACTCTAGAAGGCCAAGGAGGGTGGCTTGCTTGAGCTCAGGAATTTGAGACCAGCCTGAGCAAGAGTGAGACCCTCTCTCTACTAAAAATAGAAAAAGTAGCTACGTGTTATGGGGGGGTGGCCAGTAGTCCCAGATGTTTGGGAGATTGAGGTAAGAGGATCACTTGAGCCCAGGAGTTTGAGGTTGCTGTGAGCTCTGATGACACCACAGCAGTCAACCCCAGGGTGAGGGAATAAGACTCTATCTCAAAAAAAAAAAAAAAAGAAAGAAAGAAAAGAAAAGAAAATTATGTTCAAATTTATGATGTGTATTTAATGTAATCCGGCTATAAAAAATATTATTTTAAAACTCTGTTAAATGAATAGGAACCCACGGAAATATCGGTTTTGTGGAATGTCTCCTTCAACCAGAATTTATCTCTACCACATTAACAAATGCCAGTGTGGATTATCCTCTAAAAAAAAAAAAAAATCATGTGATCGTAGAGCTGAATGTTCTGGTGACATTCATTAAGATATGATTCTACCAGGCCATTAATGTATATGATTCTCCGCCATTGGTGCAATCAGCATGATTGAATGCATCATTTGTGGTATAGAAACTGAATTCTAAGTTTGGGCTGATGTACAGAGAGCACAAAGCATACTTTGAGAAAGATTGGGACCCATCCAGCCGCGCCCAGATTAAAGGCCCTGGTAACCTTTCTGAGGAGAGCACACACCTTCCGAATAGCTCAGAGTTTATATTTGTTGAGAGCTACACCTGGAGAGATGTTTTAAGTTTCCTTCTATTATCATTTCTTAACCTTTCATATTCTTCTTCTTTTTTTTTTTTTTTGTAGAGACAGAGTCTCACTTTAGCACCCTCGGTAGAGTGCTGTGGCGTCACAGCTCACAGCAACCTCCAACTCCTGGGCTTAGGAGATTCTCTTGCCTCAGCCTCCCCAGTAGCTGGGACTACAGGTACACGCCACAACGCCCGGCTACTTTTTGTTGCAGTTTGGCCAGGGCAGGGTTTGAACCCGCCACCCTCAGTATATGGGGCCAGCGCCCTACTCATTGAGCCACAGGCACCATCCAACCTTTTATATTCTTATGGTCTTGTTTTTTCCTATACCAGCAACTAAGGAGAACTCTAGATCAAATTAAGTCAGAAGAAGTCTAGTGCATGAAGCATGAGAATCCCAGGAATGGTAAGAACAGCAGGGTTGAGTGAGCGCCAGGTGTAGGGGAGACTCAAACCAGGTGCAAGTAAGGGAGAGACTAACTGGAGGTGTCTGCCCAGGTTGGCTCCCTGGAAGCCAGATTTTCTAAGGAAGGACTCTATCCAATTGACTTTTTTTTTTTTTTTTTTTTTGCAGTTTTTGGCCGGGGCCGGGTTTGAACCTACCACCTCCAATATATGGGGCCGGCGCCCTACTCCTTTGAGCCACGGGCACCACCCTCCATTTAGCATTTTATCTGGAACTCTAGTGCTTGCTAATTCTACCAGGTTTCTCTCTCTCTCTTACTTACTAACATCATTTGTTGGCCTGGCTATTGTGGAGTTGCATCTCCAAGTAATATTTTACCTAATATTTCTCCAGTTCTTACTATCAAAAATCATTCTCCCCCCCCAGGTAAGGATATTTTTATATTTTATATCTTTCCATCTTCTCCTAATTACTTAGCACATTCATGCCCCTTCCCTGACTCAGTCTGCAACCACCTAGCATTCTGCATATCCTCAAATTAGGTGTGCGCACAGTGATAAATTATAGTAATGAGATACAAAGACAGATGTCACATTTCTTACTCTTAAGGAGCTCAAATACTGAGGAAGTTGAGTAGAGGAGATAGTCATTCAACAGGTAATTGCAATTCAATGCTGGCAGCACTGGCATTGGGTACAGGAGAACCCAGAGTTGAAGTACCAACTATTGGGGTGGAGGCGGGGCTATCAGAGATAGCATCTGGAGGAGGTGACGTCCAACGTGAGCCATACAGGAAGAAGAGGAGTTGGATAGAGACGATAACAAGGGCATCCTTTATGAGAGGATATAAAAAGCCATGCAAAATAACAGGTGAAAATTGTGCAAGTGTGTAGGGCCGAGCAGTTGTTGGAACATAAAATATGAGGCATTAAATTTAAAAAAAGTGAGGGTAGAGAGATGGGTGGGTGTCAGGCCATGGAGGTCATGCCATATTAAAAGCCTAAACCTGACCTTTTTGTTTTTTTCTTTTTTGAGACAGACCGTCATTCTGTTGCCCTGGGTAGAGTACCATGGCATCTTTATAGCTCACAGCAACCTCAATCTATTGGGCTCGGGCAATCCTCTTGCCTCAGGCTCCTGAGTAGCTGGAACTACAGGTGCCCACCACAACATCCACCCTGTTTTCTATTTTTAGCAAATAGCTTTTCTATTTTAGGGTCTTTTTCAGGGTTATCTCAAATTCTTGAGCTGAAACAATCAGACTTCCAGAGTGCTAGGATTACAGGAGTGAGTCACTATGCCCAGCCAAACCTGACCCTTTACATCAGCGGTTCTCAACCTGTGGGTCGCAACTGCTTTGTAACAATAAAAATACATCGCGGCATTAGGAAGGTTGAGAACCACTGCTTTAGATGATGAGAAGGCATTGTAATCGCAGGCATTTTACCAGCCTGCCTGAGTTCTGCACATGCACCACAGCTGGATACTGGGGAGCAAAGGTCCCTGATAAGTTTGTCTCACAACATTCCTTCCATCTAGATTTTAAAATGTTTCAAAATTAAAAAAGGATGAGGTTTTAAATTAAAAATGGCTTCCTAAATGTCTGCATGTGACCTTTCTAAATAAAGAACATATTTTGCCGTATTTTGTTTCTCATTCACAGACAATATGGCACCTAAAATAAGAACCATTTTTCTATTTTGGAGCATTTTTGTGTTGAACTTGAAATCCACATAGAACGTTTATACACAATGTTTAAACAATTTTATTGTCTTGGAATGGAATAAGATATCTCTGGAAGGATATATAAAGAAGCAATGACATTGGTAGCTGGTGGAATGCAAATTCTAAAAAAATTTGGAACTTGTGAATATAATTCCTATGTTTTTAAGAAGGTTAACTTAAAAAATGGTTTGGGCTGGGCATGGGGTCTCATGCCTATAAACATAACACTTTGGGAGGCCGAGGTGGGAGGATCACTTGAGGTCAAGAGTTCAAAACCAACCTGTGCAAAAATGAGACCTTGCCTCTACAAAAAAAAAAAAAAAAAAAATTAACTGAGTGTGGTGCACACCTATAGCCTCAGCTACTAAGGAGGCTGAGCTAGGTGGATTACTTGAGTCCAGGAGTTTGAGATCAGAGTGAGCTATGATGATGCCATTGTACTCCAGACACCACTGCCTGGGAGACAGAGCAAGATCCTATCTAAAAACAAAACAAACAAGGGTGGCGCCTGTGGCTCAGTGGGTAGGGTGCCAGCCCCATATACCGAAGGTGGAGAGTTCAAACCCAGCTCTTGCGAAATTGCAACAAAAAAAATAGCTGGTGTTGTAGCGGGCACCTGCAGTCCCAGCTGCCCGGGAGGCTGAAGCAGGAGAATCACCTAAGCCCAAGAGTTGGAGGTTGCTGTGAGCTGTGTGACACCATGAGACTCTACCAAGGGCAATAAAGTGTGACTCTGTCTGTTAAAAAAATAAATAAAAAATAAAACAAAACAAACAAAAATTAAGGAAAAATAGATTCAGGTGGGGAAAATTAGCCCAAAATAGTCTTACTAAAACAGTCACTAAAACTTAATACTCAACCATTCTAATCCTCAAACTTAAATTCTATGAAATCACATCTATCTATCTGCTTATATCTGTACCCTCATGACACAGGAGAGATATCAGTACAATAAAGGGCTACATAAATATTTGTTGATTGCTGAAAATGTAAAAATCAAAATAGCTGATGATTTTTTTTAAGACTTCTTTTCTAGCCTATGTGAAGGTAAAGTCCTAAGATCCTGGCCGGGAGTGGTGGCTCACTCCTGTAATCCCAGCACTCTGGGAGGCTGAGGAGGGTGGATGGCTTGAGCTCACGGGTTCAAGACCACCCTGAGCAAAAAGCAAGACCCTGTCTCTACTAAAAATAGGAAAACTGAGTCAAGAGGATCACTTGAGCCCGAGTTGGAGGTTGCCTGTGCTGTGACACCACAGCACTTTACCCAGGGCAAAAGCTTGAGACTGTCTCAAAAAAAAAAAAAAAAAAAGTCCTAAGACCCTTCATTTTCATTTGTCACCATAACAGTGATTGGATTCAGAGTCCCTGAGAACATTTAATGGAAGGACACTTCTCATTTCCAGTGGCTCAAAGAAGGTTGAGCCAGAACAAAGTCTGTTCCAGATGAGACCAATGAAATGGGCACAGAAGCCTGTGAGGGGTGATGGTGTTCCCTCCCAGAAAGGATTCCTCTGGTGTCTCTAATAACACAGAGGCCCTGGCCAGCCTCGCACGCCTGCTATCTTCCAACTCTCTTTCTCTCTCTGTTTCCATAGTCCTCCATTGCCAGCTCACAGTAGTCAAGGGAAACTCCCTTCCACAGCCTCCTCATTTTTTCTAACCATCCTTTTCCTTTCTCCGTCCTGGCATTCTGCAGGGAATTTGCTTTTGATATACAGGAAAGAAGAAATGATCATTCCTTCTTTTCCTGGTGCAAGAGAAACAGCTCAAACTTCAGGCCACACAATTCCAGGATCAGATTTTGGCTTTGCCTGGGGCGAGCTGTGTGAACAACACAAACAAATGACTTCAGTTTCTCTAAGTCTCATTTTCTTCACCTGTACATCAAGATAACAACGATGCTTCCTTATAATTAAGCCATAACATACCTCACAAAAACTATACCACCAGAAACAAGAGTGAATGCCACATCTAGTCTATTTACAAATTTACAATAGGTAACTGCAAATAAAAAGTTAACATTCACTACACCATAAGAAATGCTGGTTCACTCCCCACCCCTAAAGTTCTGAGCACCTGACAATTCAGCCTTCTCCTGGGACAGCCCATGTCTCCTTCTGTTCCCAGCCACCTTGCCCATTCTCCTTCTGCCCTGCTGTAAGTAAACTGTAAGCACCACTTTAGTTTAGCTGTTAGGAATGCTGAATTGTTGGAGAACTAGTTATGTCTTATTGCTTTCTATCTGCTTTCAGAAACAAAGGTAGCTTCAAATAGCACTCAAAAATGTGCCAACAATAATATCATGTATGTAAGAGCCAGAAATTATTTCAAGAATGGCAGGCATTAGGGCCACCCTCACACCTATAATTGTTCTGGTGCAATATTGGAAAGAAGACGAATGGGCCATCACCCATCAGAGGTACTGCAGGTTATCGGCCCTTGTGAGAAACAGAATTTTGAAAAGAAACCCAGTCCAGAAGCGAAGAGAGCATTTGATGTTCTTTTCTGCCTTCAGCTGCCTGACATACCTTGGACTCCTTTCCATATTATCATAAACAACTGAAAAGACTTAAAGTCAAGAGGCTGCAAACTGGAATTTCTCTTTGGATCCATCCAGCTGGAATTTCTCTTTGGATCCCTCCAGCTGGAATTTCTCTCTGTATGATTCAATTCATTGTTGCCTATTCCTCTAGGCTAAAGTATAGTATCAGGCTAGATTTGTTGCCCTAAGATAAGCTGACACCTGGCTACTTGTTCAGATCTTAGGCCGGAGACATTTAAGCTGGAGTGATGATTCGTAAGTGAAGGAGCTAAGGAATATTTTGAATTAAAGGCTATTCCTGATCAGGAAGCATTGAAATAGGCCTTTCCTCTATCTACATAAAA
This sequence comes from Perodicticus potto, assembly GCA_963574655.1. Classification (NCBI taxonomy): domain Eukaryota; kingdom Metazoa; phylum Chordata; class Mammalia; order Primates; family Lorisidae; genus Perodicticus; species Perodicticus potto. The sequence continues at coordinate 9,163 of CAUYRH010151568.1, forward strand.
TCTGAGTATCTTGATTGAGAATCAAAAGGAGCTGATGACTTTCTTATTACATGCTAACAGACCTGGCCCCAAGGTCATTTGAAGCCTGATACCTGTCTCTCTCAGGCTAATCTACAAATCAATGTGTTTCCCTCCCTCTACACCCCTGCCCTCAGCCACCACCCGCTGCACCTGTACATTCCACAGTCTCCCCCTCTCTTCCAAAAGGCATTTATAATGGTCTCTGACTATCGCTGAGACTTTGGATAATCATTCTTGTGGTTCTCCCATGTGCATGGTATTTGGAAATAAACCTTTCTCTTATTAATCTACCATAATTATAAGTTGGTCTTTCAGTGAACCAAGCAAAGGAAAAGGGCAGGCTTCGCCGTGATCCCCACATAAGCCCCCAAAAGGGCTTCTAAGATTCTAAAAGCAGCACCCTCACATAGCTCCCTGACCTTCCAGCAACGCCTGCATCAATGAAGCAGTGCATAACAGCGTACCATCCCTCTAAAAGAAACACCATCTATTTCAATTCATAAATTCCAGAATGGTTATTCAGAAAATAAGTGTTACTACGTTTATAGCTGTGCTTATCAACAACTTTGAAGCATATTCATTAGAAAAACTGAGCTACAGGCTCGGCGCCTGTGGCTCAACAGTCTAAGGCACCAGCCACGTACACCTGAGCTGGTGGGTTCGAATCCAGCCCGGCCCGCCAAACAACAATGATGGCTGCAACCAAAAAATGGCCGGGCGTTGTGGCGGGCGCCTGTAGTCCCAGCTACTTGGGAGGCAGAAGCAGGAGACTCGCTTGAGCCCAGGAATTGGGGGTTGCTGTGAGCTGTGATGCCACGGCACTCTATCTAGGGTGACAGCTTGAGGCTCTGTATCAAAAAGAAAAAAAAAAAAGGAAAAGAAAAACTGAGCTACAAGTCAGCAACCGTGGGATACACAATCAAGAACAGTTTTGCCAAATGAGGATAGTTCCTCATTTCTTAGATCGGCATCTCACATATTTATAAGATAACAAAGC
>CAUYRH010151572.1:0-13333 GCA_963574655.1 Perodicticus potto
TTTTTTTTGAGACAGAGCCTCAAGCTGTCACCCTGGGTAGAGTGCTGTGGCATCACAGCTCACAGCAACCTCCAACTCCTGGGCTTAAGTGATTCTCTTGCCTCAGCCTCCCAAGTAGCTGGGACTACAGGCGCCCGCCACAACACAACCATTTTTTGGTTGTAGTTGTCATTGCTGTTTGGCAGGCCCAGGCTGGATTCGAACCCACCAGCTCTGGTGTATGTGGCTGGTGCCTTAGCCGCTTCAGCTACAGGCGCCAAACCAAAGCTGAAAAATCTTAATGGTTTATCTTGGGTCACCACTGGTAACGCAAAAACCTTGGTGGGTTTTTTTTTTTCAAAGTAGACTTGTAGCTGAGGAGGATGAATAATAAATATGATTAAACTTTGCAATATTTTTTAAAATAAAAAAAATCTTAGGTTGATTTTTCTTTTTTTTTTTTTTTTGCAGTTTTTGGCTGGGGCTAGGTTTGAACCCGCCACCTCCGGTATATGGGGCCGGCCCCCTACTCCTTTGAGCCTTAGGCGCCACCCTCAGCCAAATTTTTTTTAAGAGATTAGGTCTTGCTCTGTCACTGGACTGCAGTACCACAATTGTAGCTCACTGCAGCCTTCCTTGAACTCCTGAGCTCCAAGCAAGCCACCTGCCTCAGCTTCCCAAGTAGCTAGGACTACCAGTGTGCACCACCATGGCTAGCTGATTTTTCTTAAATTTTTTTGGAAAGCCGAGTCTCCCTATATTGCCCAGGCTGCTCTTGAACTCCTGGCCTCAAACCTCCCAGCTCAGCCTTCCTAAGTCAGTCTCTGGGAGAGAATGACTGTCGTCGTCGTAAAGTCAGAAGATGATGTAGAGGAGGAGATAATTGTCTTCATATGCCATATTAAAATGTCATTATGTAAGTTAGTATGAAAAAGCCTACAGAAGTTCTAGAATTTATGGTATCTTCTTCCCTTTTCTTTTTCTAAGAGAAAGATACAGCACCTAGGTTAAGATCAGGAATTTTAGAGTCAGAATGGCTAGCCTCAAATTCTAGTTCTTTAACCTAAGGCAAGTTACCTAACCAACCTCTCAATGCCTTGGTTTCTTCATTTATAAAATAAGGATAACCTCACAGCATTGTTGGGAGAATTAAATGAGCTAATACAGGTAAATGGTGCCTGGTTGATCATAAACGCTGTATGAGGGCTGTAGTAGAATCTCAAACATCTGTCAAAGCAAAATTTTTTCTCATTCAACCCAACAGTAATTTTTTTTTTTTTTGACTCAGAGTCTCAGTCACCCCAGGGAGAGTGCTGTGATGTCACAGCTCATAGCAATCTCAAACTCTTGGGCTGAAGCAATCCTCTTGCCTCAGTCTCCAATGTAGCTGGGACTACCGGTACCCACCACAATGCCCACCTAGTTTTTCTATTTTTAGTATAGACGGGTTTGCTCTTGCTTAGGCTGATCTGGAACTCCAGAGCTCAGGCGATCCACCTGCCTCACCCTCCCAGAGTATTAGGATTACAGACATGAGCCACCTTACCTGGCCCAACAGTAAATTTTTTTTAATGTCATAGGTATATAGTGTATATGAAAGGGAGAGGCATGCCTAAATCACATACTAAGTTAAAGACTGGAAAGAATTTTAAAATTAGGCTCAGTGCCTGTGGCACAAGCGGTTAAGGCGCCAGCCACATACACCTGAGCTGGCTGGTTCAAATCCAGCCCCGGCCTGCCAAAAAACAGTGACGGCTACACCCAGAAAATAGCCAGGCGTTGTGGCGGGAGGGCGCCTGTAGTCCCAGGTACTTGGGAGGCTGAGGCAAGAGAATCGCTTAAGCCCAGGAGCTGGAGGTTGCTGTGAGCTGAGATCCACAGCACTCTACCCAGGGTGACAGTTTGAGGCTCTGTCTCCAAAAAAAAAAAAAGAATTTTAAAATTACACTTTATGGGCGGCACCTGTGGCTCAAAGGAGTAGGGTACCGACCCCATATGCTGGAGGTAGTGGGCTCAAACCCAGCCCCGGCCAAAAACTGCAAAAATAAAATAAAATAAAACAAAATTACACTTAATTCTGCTCTCATTGTCTCTCAAGCCTGAAAAAGAAATCCTCCCTCCTCCTATTGCCTCATTCTGGATGATTGTCAAATCAACTGACTCATACAGGAAGACTTTCTAGATAAAGTGGCTTGACTGAGAGGTCTTCCCACAAACTTCTGTTTCTTGTCATTATTTCTGTATAAGTCCTTTACCCATCCATCAGTCTACCTAATGAGCAAAAGTGTAACAAAAATAAAATTTCCAATAACATCCTAAAGTTAAAACCAAGCCAATAATGTAAAAGCTATTAATACACTGTATAATATGTAGTATATGGATACTGCTAAACAGACCACCAGGATTGTGTGTTTGTCATGATAGTTTACCGTGGCTGATCCTGGCTTTTAAGGAGATTGTTCAAGACTTCATAGTTCAACCGGAATTTATGAAACGCTTACTATGTTTGAAGTAATGTGCTGCACCTTTAATATGGATCTAACTGGTAGTCATAAGTAGATAAAAAAATCTACTTAAGAGGTAAAACATGCCAGTCACGGTGGTTCACGCCTGTAATCCCAGCACTCTGGGAGGCCGAGGTGGTGGATTGCCTGAGCTCAAGAGTTGGAGACCATCCTGAGCAAGAAGGAGACCCCATCTCTAAAAATACCCAGGTGTTATGTTGGGCACCTGTAGTCCCAGCTTCTGGGGAGGCTGAAGTAGAGGATCACTTGAGCCTAAGAGTTTGAGGTTGCTCTGAGCTGTGATGACAGGGTACTCTACCAAGGGCATCAAGGTGAGTCTCAAAAAAAAAAAAAAAGTCACCAGTAGCATTCCTTTGAAGTAATATAATCCAAACTCTTTTCCACCACACTCTTCTGAGAAGTTGAGTCTATGTTCCCTGCCCTTGGAGCAGGGCTCTTATGGTAGGTAGCCCAACTTGTTTCTTTATTTTGTCAATAGCACTTATTTTCAGAAATCCTTTATTTATACATGTTAATTTTTTTTTGAGACAGAGTCTCAAGCTGTCACCCTGGATAGAGTGCTGTGGCATCACAGCTCACAGCAACCTTAAACTCTTGGGCTTAAGCAGTTCTCTTGCCTCAGCCTCCCAAGTAGCTGGGACTACAGGTGACCACCGCAATGCCAGGCTATTATTTTTTTTTTCAGTTGTAGTTATCATCATTGTTGTTTGGCGGGCCTACGCTGGGCCTCACTGTATGTGGCCAGCGCCCTACCCGCTGAGCTACGGGCACTGCCCAATACATGTTAATTTTTGCTTCATGTATTGGTTATCTGCCTTCTCCTTTTTTTTTTGAGACAGAGCCTCAAGCATCACCCTGAATAGAGTACCGTAGCATCACAGCTCACAGCAACCTTCAATTCCTGGGCTCAAGCGAGTCTCTTGCCTGTGCCTCCCAAGTAACTGGGACTACAAGTGCCCGCTACAACGCTGGGCCGTTTTGGGTTGCAGCTGTCGTTGTTTTAGTGGGCCGGGGCTGGATTCGAACCCACCAGCTCAGGTGTACGTGGCTGGCGCCTTAGCTGCTTGAACCACAGGCACCGAGCCGGCTTTTGTTTTTCTTTTCATTTTGTTCACTTCTAATAGATCCAGCACTTAGAGTAAAGCCAGGTCCTTCCTCATCAACCAAGGTGGAATAACAAGGACAAGATATACCCTTCTATCTTCTGTAATTAGAAAACAAGGCAAAATACGTAAAACACTGGTTTTTGAGACATAGGACATAAGACACAAAGGACAGTGAAAACCGGCAAACCAGGTGAGCCCTGCACTGCCCCAAGCTTACTAGCTAGAGTTTCCACACCACGAAATAGAGAGGAGGATTCGCAGAGGAAATCTTTGGTCTTCCTGAGTTAAGAAGACAAGTTGAGAGTGCAGAGTGGCCAAAACAGCTAGACTTTGTAGAGCAGAGTACCAGAGAGGAAGGAGATACACAGACAGAGAAACTCCGAGATCTGCCAAAGATCTTCCTCAACACTTCAACCTAATTCTTATCAGTACATGTGAGTGACAAACCATCCCAAGGTCAAGGGAAGAGTCACCTGAAGGGATTAAAAGTAAGAATACATGGAGCTCATAAAGGCCAGAAATAATTTCTCCTCCCACCAGCCAATTTAGAAAACCTCATAGATCAGGAAGCATATTAGGTAGGATACTCGAAAGGGATTTGCCCCAGTAATAGACACACATATATATGATCCATTGATTTCAATCACAGTGCAAAGGCAATTTGGTACAGAAAGAAGAATCTTTTCTTTTCGGGGTTTGAACCTGCCTCCTCCGGCATATGGGGCCGGCGCCCTACTCCTTTGAGCCACAGGCGCTGCCCAGAAGAATCTTTTTAACAAATGGTGCTGAGACCAAACCCCTCAGTTCATGCCTGTAATCCCTGTACTCTGGAAGACCAAGGCAGGTGGATTGCCTGCAGGTTGAAGACCAGCCTAAGCAAACTGAGACCTCCATCTGTGCTAAAACTAGAAAAACTAGTCAGGCGTTGTGGTGGGCACCTGTAGTTCCAGCTACTCAGGAGACTAACGCAAGAGGATCATTTGAGCCCAAGTTTGAGGTTGCTCTGAGCAGTGATGCCAGGGCACTCTACCCAGGGCCACAGAGTTAAGATTCTGTCTCCAAAAAAAAAAAAAAAAAAAAAATGTTGCTGGAACAATTGAATATCCATATGCAAAAAATGAACTTGGAACTACTCCTTGAATCATGTACAAAAATTGACTCAAAATAGGTCCCAGACCTAAAGATAAAACCTAAAATGATAAAACTTGTCCAAGGAGAAAAATACAATAAAGTCTTTGTGGTCTTGGGTCAGGCAAAGATATTTTTTTAGATCTGACCAAAAAGCATAATCTATAGAAGGAAAAAGAAATTAAGAATTTCTCTTTTAAAAACAATGTTAAGAGAATAAAAAGAAGGCCAGGCACAGTGGTGCATGCCTGTAGTACCAGCTACTCAAGAGACTGAGGCAAGAGGATTCCTCAAGCCCAAGAGTTTGAGGTGGTCGTGAGTTATGATGATGCTCGGGCACTCTACCCAGAGCAACAGCATGAGACTCTATCAAAAAAAAGGAAGAAAAAGACAAGCCACACTTGGAAAAATTTGTGAATTACATGCCTGATAAAGTATTTGTACCCCAGATATGCACAGAATTATTAAAACTCAATAATAAGAAAACAGGGGCCAGTTAAGTGGTTCATATCTATATTCCTAGCACTCTGGGAGGCTGAGGCAGGTAGATTGCTTCAGCTCAGGAGTTCAAGACCAGCTGAGCAAAATACACAATCTCTACTAAAAATAGAAAAATTAGCCAGACATTATGGCAGCTGCATGTAGTCTCAGCTATTCAGGAGACTGGGGTAAGAGGATCACTTGAGTACAGGTGGTTGTGAGCTATGACAGCATCACACTCTACCCAGGGTGACAGAGTGAGACTCTATCTCAAAATAAGAAGAAGAAAACAACCCAGTTAAAAAATGATTTTATTAATAACATACATTTTGCCAAAAAATGGCAAATGAGCACAAGAAAGGATATTGAATAGTATTGTTCATTGGGAAAATGCAAATTCAAACCAAAATGGGATACCCATATACAGCTATTAGAATGTCTGATATTAAAGAGACTAGCTATACTTATAGGAATACGAGCAGCTGGAATTCTCACATTTTGATAATGGTATAAAATGTACAACCACTTTTTTTTTTTATTTAAGAAAGATTCTCCCTCTGTCCCCCTGGGTAGAGTGCCGTAGTGCCATAGCTCACAGCAACCTCAAACTCTAGGGCTCAAGAGATTCTCTTGCTTCAGCCTCCTCAGTAGCTTCGACTACAGGTGCCTGCCACAACACTCGGCTAAATGTACAACCATTTTTGAAGATGATTTGGCATATATATATATTTTTTTTAGCGACACAGTCTCACTTTATTGCTGTAGGCATCACTGCTCACAGCAACTTCCAACTCCTGAGCTTAGGCAATTCTCTTGCCTCAGCCTCCCGAGTAGCTGGGACTACAGGCGCCGGCCACAATGCCCGGCTATTTTTTTGTTGCAGTTTGGCCGGGGCTGGGTTTGAACCCACCACCCTCGGTATATGGGGCCAGCGCCCTACTGAGTGAGCCACAGGTGCTGCCAGATTTAGCATAGTTTTTAAAAGTTAAACTTACACCTGCTATATGTCCCAACCATACAATTCCTAGCTATTTCCCCAAGAAAAATGAAAGTATGTGCTCATTCAAAGACATCCATGAATATGAGAGCCCATGTAGGGAGAACAAGATGGAGTCATTGAGGCTAGGGCTGAGAGGACACAGATGGTCTGGCTGGTTTAGGTCCTAGGTGACCTTCACCTCATGTCTTCCATCTTTGCTGTTTTATAAATTCAGCTTTAACCTAAAAATATATAGCTTGAGTAGTTTAGGGCAATTGATTTAGGAGGTTAGCTTTTGAGTTGGAATGTTCTTGTATGGGTCATAGGTTATGTCAATTATTGTTTATCATGGATGATATGATTGCTGTGTTTTAAGACAACAGTTAATCACTATTGTTTAAGATAAGGGTTGATATGGTTTTTGCTTTTAATTTTTTTGTATAAAACTGTGATTCTGGAAATGGGAGAACAGAACAGTCTTGGAGAAGCTGCTCTCACTGTTTATCAAAACTGCTGGCCTTCTGACAAAGTTTGGCGGACCTGTCCCTATCTCTACATGTTGTCTGAAAGGTGGCTGAACCCTCTTCTTCTGTAACAAATATTCATTTCAGCTTTCTTTGTAATAGTCAACAAACTGAAATCAATTGTAAATGTTCATTAGCGAGGAAATAGATAAATAAACTGTGAATGTCCATACAATGGGATACTATGGGAGGCAGATAGGCTGATCTCTCTACAGGGCACCTCTCCTCAATGCAAGGCAAAGCATGTAGACATCCCATCCCAGATGGTGCTCATCCAGACCGCCAAAGATGAAAGGAGCCCAGAGACCCCTAGACAGGGTGAGTTGTTAAGACCATCCCTGCAAGGAGAATCAGGCATGGCTGAGCCCTTTTAAACTCCTGATGGGTAGTTAGATTAGGGAGGCTGTTTTGTCTGTCCTGGGGAGATGAAACTCCATCTTCCCCTCTCTTCCCCCTTTGTAAATAACTTATCGCCAGGGTTGACAACTCATTACCCTATGTTCCCAATTACCCAGACTTTTCCTCCACCCAATCCTGGGGGCTTGGGATTCTTTTAATCCTATTTTGACACATTTAGATTTTGCATATAAACATTGTGTTAGAGATTGATAAAACACTTCTAAAAGGGCAGAGAGTTGCTGCATTGTCTCAGTCTGCCACTTGGTTGGTGAGTCAATGTATGCCTTTCTCCAGTTTTCTCAGACTTTATGCATTAAATTGGTGTAGAGTCTCATTATTTCCCGCAGCATCCTCTCCTGTTGACTCTCAACTGGGATGGGAGCCCACAGGGAACCCTGACAGGGTACTATCTAGCAATGAAAAGAAATAAACTATTGATACATAAATAATTATGCTGAGTGAAATAATTCAAACCCTTCCCCCCAAAATAATATATGCTGCTTGATATAACTTCTATAATATTCTAGAGCATGCAAATTAACCTGTGATAACGAAGGGTGCCTGGAAATGATGGGGGAATGGAGGGACCAGAATCAGGAAGGAAAGATTACAAAGATATAGGGAAATTTTGGGGGGTGATGGATATCTTACCTTGATTATGGTGATGGTTTCATCTGTATATGCATACATTAGAAATTATCAAATTGTACATTTTAATTATGTACAGATTGTTGCATGCCAATTATACCTCAATAAAGCTATTTTGTAAAAAATACTTCCAGCCAATAGTAGGCACTCAACAAACGTTTGTTACCTGGTCATTGACTTCCCTGGACTGTGTTTTCTTGGCAATTAAGAACTGATTATTCTTCTGTACTTGTTTTGAGAGAGGATACCCGAGAAGGGTGAGGTCTGGGAGAACAGGTCTTCTCAAGGAGACCACAAGGATACACCTGCAGGGTCCTCTCCACGGTGACTCAGTCCTTAGGAATTTGTAAACCTAACTTCCTAGAACTTGGAAATTTCCAAGTTCTGTGAAATACTGTAGTTCTGTAGGAGCTGGAATAGCATGTCCCGCTTGATTCAAACTGGCCAATGAGAAGGGTACCTGTGGGGTGGAACTTTTTGACTGTTGATAAAAAGGGAAAGACCAAGCCTTTCGGGGAGCGCAGCCATTTGAAATTCTTCTATGCCATAAGCTCCGGGCTGGTGAATAAATCCCTTCCTCTTATAAACGTGGTGTTTGGGTGCTCTTTCTCTCCATTGGGCCTTGTCTTCCCGCAACAGTTTAGATAATGCCTAGCAAAATGTCATGCTGAAATAAGTGCTCACAAATGCTATTTTGTTAATATTATCACCAAATATTTATTACATATTAGATGAATGTCATTTAAATGGGACTAAAGGTAATATTTTTCCTGACAAAATGTTTAACTTCATTAGCAATCAAAGAAATGCAAATTATACTAATGAAATACTATTTTTAATCTTTTGATTTGCAAATAACTTTCAATGATAGCATGAGTTATTTTTATGTGCAGAAGAAAAAAGGAAGTTATTTCCATTTCTAAAACATTTTATAATACCTATTTGACAAGAGATTGGGGAAATAGGTGCTTTTTCATTCACTGTTAATAAAAAGAGTAAACTGGGAGAAACTCTATTTACAATTTTAAAAAATACTAAAAGTTTCAAAAATACAGAAACACTTTGATACAGCTGTAAGGATGGTTACTCAAAAATTATTACTATTTTTTGGCTCGGTGCCTGTAGCTTAGCGCTAGCGTGCCACCCACATACACTGGAGCTGGTGGATTCAAACCCAACCCAGGCTTACCAAACAACAAAGACAATTACAACAAAAAATAGCCAGGCATTGTGGTAGGCACCTGTAGTCCCAGTTGCTTGGGAGGCTGAGGCAAGACAATCACTTAAGCCCAAGAGTTTGAGGTTGCTGTGAGCTGTGATGCCACAGCACTCTACTGAGGGTGACGTAGTGAGACTCTCTTATATAAAGTCTCACTCTATCACCCTGGGTAGAGTGCCATAGCATCAGCCTAGCTCACAGCAACCTCAAACTCTTGGGCATCATCAATCCTCTAGCCTCAGCCTCCCTAGTAGCTGGGACTACAGGCGCCCACTACAATGCCCAGCTAATGTTTTTCTTTGGGGGGGGCGAGTAAAGATGAGGTCTCACTCTTGCTCAGAGCTCCAACTCCTGAGCTCCCCGCCCTGCCACCTCATAGTTTTTCCAAAAAAAAGAAAAAAAACTAAAATCTCTTTCTCTTGCCAGCAATCCCACTCCCACCCCAGTGGATTTCTGTTTCACAAACCATTGAAGAACCCAACAGACCAAAAGAAAATGTAAATTCTCTTTGCATTTCCCCAACTCCTTTGTCTTATAGAATTTCTTTCTTTCTTTTTTTTTTCTTTTTTTGCAGTTTTTGGCCAGGGCCGGGTTTGAACCCACCACCTCTGGTATATGGGGCCGGTACCCTACTCCTTGAGCCACAGGAGCCACCCTAGAATTTATTTCTTTAAGCCTCAAATGATTACTAACTGGCTTGGATGGATGAACAATGAGGCCTGGGGATTGGAAATACCTAGAAAAATGTCTGTCTTCAACTTTGCCTAAGGAAAAATGGACACAGTGTTCACATTCATAATAACTGGCCAATTCGGCTGCAACTACTCTTTTGCATTTTTCCCTGTTAAATTCAGCTCCTCACCAGACTTCGGTGGTGGCATTCTTCCTTTGTTTCTTTGGGACGCCACACCATTCCCTCACTTCTTTTCTCTCCTCCTCCCCTCCCATCTTCCTCTCTCTCATTCCCTGCTCTCTACTCTCTTCTCTCTCTCTCTCTCTCACAACCCCCCCCCCCACTTCCCTTTCTCTACTATAAAATAAACTTATACCTTTATATCCTAGTCTTGGCCTAGAGAAATGCTTTTCTCATCCCCTGCTGAGCACCAACCTAGTAGCCGAGCCTTTCCAAACCTATCACCAGCTACTTCACTTCTAGAAATGTATGCTACGAACATAAGATTGCATACAGTTTTAGTTACAAGGTTGTTCATCATTCCACAGTTTACAATTCCAAAATTTAGAATTGAGCTACAAAGCCAGCAGCAAGCTAGTGGTTAATAAATACGGCTATATTCGTTCTGTGAACGGAAATAAAATCTTAAGGCTCCCATCTTAGTGACTGAATGACTAGACCCCCTCTTGGCCAAAGGGTCCCTAAGACTGAGTTGCTAGCCACGAGAAAGGAGATACAAATCTCATCGTGTGCCCCCCCCTTAGAGATGTCCTTTGTGATTCACTAACTGGGCTAAAGCTGTGCAAGACATACCTTCACGTCCTCAGCATACATAACAAACCACTTGCCTCTAGCAGGTACTTTGTCTCTAATTAACAGACCCTTTATCTTAAGCAGTCCTTTTCACTAATTCCTCTTTTTTTTTTTTTTTTTTTTTTGAGACAGAGCCTCAAGCTGTCACCCTGGATAGAGTACTGTGGCATCACAGCTCACAGCAACGTCCAATTCCTGGGCTCAGGTGAGTCTCTTGCCTCCACCTCCCAACTAGCTGGGACTACAGGCACTCGCCACAATGCCCCGCCATTTTTTTTGGTTGCAGCCATCATTGTTTGGCGGGCCTGGGCTGGATTCGAACCCATCAGCTCAGGTGTACATGGTTGGCGCCTTAGCCTGTTGAGCTACAGGCGCCGAGCCTGATTCCTCATTTTTTTGACAGAGCCTAACTTTCAGCCAATTGTCAGCTAAAGACTCTTTAAACCCACCTATAACCTGTGAGCTCCCACTTCCAGACGTCCCATATTTGGGGCCAAGCCAAAGTACGTTTTCCAAGTATTGACTTATGACCTCACCTGTAATTCCTGTCTCCCTAAAATGTATAAAATGAACATGTAATTCCACCACCTTGAGTCCACTTGCTCAAGGCTTCTTGGGTGTGACTCTGGGTCATGGTCCTCAATTTGGCTCTGAAGAAACTTCCTTTAGATATTGTGCAGCGTATGGCTTCTTTCCCATTGACTATTCTATGAACTATTATTCTGACATAAAAACTAGTAGAGTAGATGAATTAACTTAGATGTTTACACTATTTTTGTTACTCCAAAATAATAGGCTTGTTAAGAGAACGAAAAAACAAGAATTTGTATCTCAAATATACAATGGGGTGGCGCCTGTGGCTCAAGGAGTAAGGTGCCGGCCCCATATACCGTAGGTGGCAGGTTCAAATCCGGCCCTGGCCAAAAACTACAAAAGATAAAAATAAAAATAAACACGATATACAATGAACTCTTTAAACTTTTTTTTTGGGGGGGGGGGGGTTGCAGCCGTCATTGTTGTTTGGCGGGCCCAGGCTGGATTCGAACCCGCCAGCTCAGGTGTACGTGGCTGGCGCCTTAGCCCGTTGAGCCACAGGCGCCGAGCCGAGAACTCTTTAAACTTAACAATAAGAAAACAACCCACAGTTTAAAAATGGGCACAGATCTGAACAGAGATCTCTACGAAGAAGGTATTCAAATGAAAAACACACATATGAAAAAAATGTCATTGGGCATATTAGAATAGCCATGAGACACCACCACACACTCATTAGTATGAGGAAAATAGCAAAACACTGACAATACCGAAGCTTGGCTGGTGACGACATGGAGGAACTGAACTCTCTTTTTTTACTGGTGGAAATGCAAAATGTATCGCCACTTAACCAAGCCAAACATAGTCTTTCCATATGATCCAGCAATGGTGCTCATGACCACACAAAAACCTGTATATGAATGTTTATAACAGCTTAAGAGGTGAACAGTTCAATCCCAGGTTTCAGCACCAAAAATGAGAGGTTATTCCAAGATGTGAGCAAAAAGAAATGGAATCCAGGTCGTGCGTGGGCAACGTGGCCTTTATCCACTGGGAAGCCAGGGGGCTGAGTTCCAAACGGAAGTCAGCACAGGGGTTTAGGCGGGCCGGAACGTAAGTGCCTGGGGCTCTGGGGCTCTGGGGCTCGGTCGTTCGGTGCACTCATTCCTTTCTGGGCGGGACTTGTGCACTTGTTTCTGTGTCCCTGCACGCGGATCTATGTGGGGCGGGTCCCTGAGCTCAGAGAAGGCCAGGCACGGTTGCTCACACCTATAATTCTAGCCCTCTGGAAGGCTGAGGCAGGAGGATCACCTGAGCTCAGGAGTTCAAGACCAGCCAAGCAAAATCGAGATCCCCCCACCTCTCTGCTAAAAATAGAAAAATTGGCTCGGTGCCTGTAGCTCAAGCGGCTAAGGCGCCAGACATATACAACAGAGCTGGCAGGTTCGAATCCAGCCTTGGCCTGCCAAACAGCAATGACAAGTACAAGCAAAAAATAGCTGGGCGCTGTGGCGGGCGCCTGTAGTCCCGTTGCTCCCAGCTACTTGGGAGGCTGAGGCAAGAGAATCGCTTAAGCCCAGGAGTTGGAGGTTGCTGTGAGCTGTGATGCCACAGCTCTCCACCCAGGGTGACAGCTCAAGGGTCTGTCTCAAAAAAATAAATAAAAATAATAAAAATAGAAAAACTAGCCCCGCACTGATGGGCACCTATGGTCCCAGCTGCATGAGAGGTTGAGGCAAGATCTCTTAAGCCCAAGAATTTGAGGTTGCTGTGAGCTAAGATGCCAGGGCACTTCACCTAGGGTGACAGAATGAGACTCTGTCTCAAATAAATAAATAAATAAAATAAGGCCAGGCACAGTGGCTCATGCCTGTAATCCTAGCACTCTGGAGGCAGAGGTAGGTGGATTGCTTGAGCTCAGGCATTCTAGACCAGCCAGAACCTGTCGGCAGAGTGAGACTTCATCTGAAAAAAAAATAAAATAGGTGAATGGGTATATAAAACGTGGTACAGCCACATATGGGATATTATTCAAGGATAAAAAGAAATGAAAGATCAAGCCATGAAAAGTCACAGAAGGACCTTAAATGCCTATTTGTCACCAACAGTAGCCAATCTGAAAAGGCTACATTCTGCATGTTTTTTTACTTTTTTATTTTATTTTATTTTATTTTTTTTTGAGACAGAGCCTCAAGCTGTCACCCTGGATAGAGTACTGTGACATCACAGCTCACAGCAACCTCCAATTCCTGGGCTCAAGCGAGTCTCCTGCCTCCACCTCCCAAGTAGCTGGGACTACAGGCGCCCACCACAACGCCCAGCCATT
>CAUYRH010151575.1:0-13515 GCA_963574655.1 Perodicticus potto
TTTTTTTTTTTTTTGAGACAGAGCCTCAAGCTGTCACCCTGGATAGAGTGCCGTGGCATCACAGCTCACAGCAACCTCCAATTCCTGGGCTCAAGCGAGTCTCCTGCCTCCGCCTCCCAAGTAGCTGGGACCACAGGCACCCACCACAATGCCCGGCCATTTTTTGGTTGCAGCCATCATTGTTGTTTGGCGGGCCTGGGTTGGATTCGAACCCGCCAGCTCAGGTCTACGTGGCTGGCGCCTTAGCCCGTTGAGCCACAGGCGCCGAGCCACACTATAGTGTTCTAACCACAGACTGTCTATTCTTACTGTCGCCGTTAAACAGTGGGCACTGCATTGTTAGTTTGTTTTACAGTATGTTATGTAATCAGTGCATCTGGTTTCTTGCCACCTTAGGCCAGGCCTTCAAAACCTTATGCCTGGATTATTACAACAACTTCCTCATTGGTCTCCTTATCTCCTGCATCTTGAATCTAGCTTTTATTGTAACAACAACATGTAGTAGGAGGAACACTGGGTGGAGAGTAGGATTAACTGCATTTGAATCCTGCTTATACCGCTCACTAGCTATATGACCTTGGGCAAGACATATACTCTGAGACTCAGTTCTCCAGACTCTAAAACAGAGGTACCAGTGCTTTCCCTGCCTCTCTTAAGGGACTGTCTCCAGGATCATGTGAAAATGCTTTGAAAACTGTCGGTAGCCTTACTGAGAGTTGGACTCTACTACCTGGTTCTACGCCTTCTTCAGTCCGGTACTACCATGTCACCTCTCAAATTTCATTTCTCAGTATACCCCCTAACCCCTTCTCCAATGTGTGTGTGTGTGTATATATATGTATATATGATGTTCCTCTCATCTGGAATATTCTCTTTTATCTCTGTTCTTCCAAGCAATAATTTAAGGACCAGTTCAAATTCTCCTTCCTCCTTGAAATCTTCCCTAATGAATCCAGTGCTCCTTGATTTCCCCCATTCTGATTTTGATAGCACTTAGTTATTACCAACACTTGTCTATACATTGCCTTTTATTATTGGCTCTTTCCTTTACCTAGGGCTCATATGTTTAATTAGATTATTATTTTATCGTGCCTTACCCGATTCAGTTAACATTTAATGAATGTTTATGAGAATGCTTCCTCTGTATTCCTCATAGAACCAAGTTTGGAACTTAACAAATAATTTTAGGTTCATTTATTTAGAAATTCACATACATACTCTCTTATAAGAGGGACAAGTGGATCCTTCATCTTTTCCTAAGGCTCACCACAGTGCTCCTCTTACCAACCCTCTCCACCTCCACCTTCTACCGTACCACAAAAAATCCCTTAGAACAGTTCAATAGAACTTTCTGAGATGATGAAACTGCTCTGTATCTCTGCTGTCCAATTCAGTAGCCATTAACCACATATGGCTATTGAGTGCTTGAAATGTGGTTAGTGCAGTTGAGGAACTGAATTTTTTTTTAATTTATTGTTGGGGATTCATTGAGGGTACAATAAACCAGGTTACACTGATTACATTTGTTAGGTAAAATCTCTCTTACAATCGTATTTTGCCCCCCAAAGGTGTGGCATACACCAAGACCCCACCCCCCTCGCTCCTTCCCACTCTCTCTGTTCACCCCTTCCCCTACCCATACGAGGAACTGAATTTTTAATTGTCTTTAATTTTAATTAATTTGACTAGCTGCATGTGGCTAGAGGCTACTGTACTGGACAGTGTAGGTCTAGACCAGTGGCTGCCTGACATTTTTGATCACAATACCACAAAGATAAATACATTTTACATTGAAACCTTGTTTTTATACACACAAACAGGTTTCGTGAAACAATACTATCCTTATTGTGTGCAACATAGTCTCCTATTTTCTCTTCTATTAAGTTTCACTTTTTAAAAAATGATGATTGCAACCTACCATATAGATTTCACAACCCACTGATGAATTGTGATCTGCTATTTGAAAAAACACACTGCTCATTTTATTATAGAAGGAGAGCCTGAGGCCCAGGGTAGCACAATAGGTTCTTCCAGGTCACATAGCAAATTAAATGGCAGTGTGGGACTAGAACCCAAATTTTGGGGTTCCTAGACTAGACCTATTTCTAAGAGGGGTGGAGCTGTTTCTTCTGCTTCCTTTCCTTCCTATGCCTCCCTACTGGATATTCCATAAAAATCAGTGGACATAGTATTCATTTTGACTAAATATTGGCATGGTGTCTTGATTCCTACATGAGCCATGAGCTTAGTATTTTAGTATCCCTGCCTTTTAATTTTGCTTTACTGTCCAAAATCAAAGATAAAGTACCATGGAGGCTTACTTTTGACCCATCGCATGACTTGGCAGTGGCACAAATGTGACATGGTCCCCCTTGGGAATACAATAAAGCTTTCCTCCAGTTATTCAGGGACAACCGACTAGCAGGTTGATTCTTATGATCAACAAAACATTTTGATAAAGAATCAAGGTGATTCTCCTCTCAGTTTGAAAAAGTACCTCAAGCCTTGAATTACATAGCCAACCATATATTTTTCTCCGTCTCTACATCCAGTGTGCTATCCTTTCTGTATGCCTTATCAACAAAGATGACAGCCTTTACAAACGGGCCGTGTTCTGAGCGGCGCCTTTTCTTGCACAGGCATTTGAATTGTCCTCTCAAAGCTACTCTCTTTTCGTTCTTCTGAAAACTTTCCCAAAAGGAGCAGAGTTATCTTATTAAAAGCAGAGGCAGCAACTTAAACGTACAGCTATGTGTCAGGTGCATTTCTGACCAGTTGGTGCATGGAGTCGCATTTCCCCCTGAATGTTTGTTTCCAAATGCACTTCAGTCAGCAGACAGTAGGTAGCAATTTGTCCCTAAGTGAAAACAACAATAACGACAACAACAACAACAGTTAAAAAGGCAATAAACTTTTCAAAAGCATTACTTAAGGGAAACATAGAAATAGCCCAGTTTTGCATTGTGTTTTTTCAGTGACATTACCATTCTGTTAGTGGGATGAATTAACTGAAATCTTTAAGAATTGTTGTATTCACTCATATATAGTCTAGCAAGGGGGAGGGGTTAGGAGAGAGAGGGTAGGGGAAGGGGGATGGCCATTGGTGAGATCTCACCTAATGTGCACAATGCAAAGGTATTTAGCGTGAGGGCTCTCCTATAGTTTGAACTTTACCTTGGCAGTGAGAGCAACGTAACTTAAGAATTTGTTCCCTCATATTATTGTGAAATTAAAACAATAAGAAAGCAATGTTGTTTTTTGTGAGGTCAGGTTATCTCTAAAAATGTTACATATTTGTGGGGATCCATTGATTTTTCTAGCTGAAAGCAGAAAGGTCTGATCACTTCAGAGTGGCCCTTTGCCAACTTGGCTGTTTATTCCTTTGCTGATTTGCCCTGAAATTTGTCAGGCACAGCCTCCTGTACTGCCCCACCCCCACCACACACTAGTCAGTTAAGCAGAATCTCATAAGTCTTCTCTAGCTGAATGGCAATCCATTGGTTAAAATTGTCTAATCTGGGAGGATTGCTTAAGCCAGGAGTTCAAGGTTTCAGTAAGCTATGAGCATGTCACCATTCCCTAGCCTGGTGGTAGAAAAAAATTCTCTAAGTCTGAAAATGACACTGTTCTCTTAGGGAATCAAACTTTATACTGGTCTATAGAGAAATCATTCATGGCTTTTACATTATTTGAGAATCTAGTGTTGCTAGGGCGTGACTTGCTGAGTGCATTCAAGAAAACTTGTAGTTTTGAATGTGAAAATCCACTTGAAATGCTAAGAATTGTTGCCCAGTCTTCTGCTTTCTAAGTTCTGAGTTGTCATAAAAGCAAGGTACAAGAAGGAAGACAAATGAAGATGGGGCAGAGGCTGGAGACAAACAGGGTGATAAGTGAACCCAGGAGAAAGAGATGAAGGCACATTGTAGGCTGGCCCAGAGCTTTGGTCTTCTGGATGTCCTGTCCTGCCTTCCTAGGCTTTGCTAATTAACCTGACATCTACCATGCCTGTCTACAAAAGCTCTGTGCAGGTCCATTTCACTCCCACTTTTTTTAAAAAACGCTACTCCCTTTGTCAACCAAATCCATGAGTCCAACAGGTTCTGGCTACACCAAGCTTATTATCTCCCTACCCACCCCCATGTTTTTCTGCCACCATTTCATCACCCACACTTGAAAATTGCAAGTTTTTTTTTTTTTTTCTCTCTCTCTCTCTGTCTGTCTCCTTTCCTCTTCCCTGTCCCCATCCCACTCTCAGTTGCTTGCTAAGTCCTTTCGGTGTTCCTTCAACCAGGAATTTCCTCCCATCCCCCTTACCACTTATATCTTATTTCCATTAAGGCTCAGCTCTGTCTGATGCCACCTTTTTTAGGTTGTAGAAGATGCATTCACCCTCCCTATTGGAATTGGTTACTGCATTTATTTCTTTTCCTCCCCCTGCCTTCCACATTACTTATTACTTTTCATTTACCACACTTCTTATTAGTTGTTTCCACACCCAACCTCTCCACTAGACTAAAAAGCTTTCAGAGGGCAGGGCATGATGACTCACTCCTCTAAGCTTTCAGATGCTGAGACAGGAGGATCACCCAAGAGTTGGAGACCAGCCTGGGCAACATAGTGCAACTCATCTGTGCAAAAAATTTTAAAAATCAGCTGGATGTGGTGGCACATATCAGTAGTCCCAGCTACTTGGGAAGCTGAAGCAGGAGGATCCCTTGAGCTTAAGAGTTCAAGATTGCAGTGAGCTATGATCATGCTACACACACACACACACACACACACACACACACACAAAGAGAGAGCACTTTTAGAAGATAGAAGCTGTATGCCACTGATGTTTGTCCTCTATGCGTAACACATAGCAGGTGCTCTATAAAAGTTTAGGGAGCAAAATACAAATGAATATTCAGTCTTTACTGTTACCACACCTATCTCCCTATGACATTTTCCTGTGTTTTCAAAGATGTGACCTGATGGTATGTTAAATATGTGTGTATTGTTTAGAAGGCTATTTTGGAAATAGCAGTGTTCTGGCATGCTCATAATTGGATGACCTACAAGGAATTTACTGTATAGCTCAGGCCTCTCCTGGTCCTGAGATTCTGGGGCCTTTTGATTTCACTTAAAGAGTTTGTGGTATTTCTTTAGCACAATCCCCACAGAATTTAGGTGCCTTGATGTACAGTTGTCTTTGTTAAGCCTTATCAGAAAAAATGTTTTTCAAAGTGATTTTCTCATTTACTTGAAATTTTCATAAATGACCCTTAGAAATACAGTCAACTGCTGGAAAACACATTCTTAAGGTAAGATATCAGCAAAAATGGCAGAGTAAGAACCTCTGAAAAATCTCTACAAATAGCCATGAAAAAAAAGACAGAAATGGTCAGAATCAACTTTTTCAGAACTCTGTAAATGAACTAAAGGCTTGTAGCAATCCAGGGCACATGTTGATAAGAACAGTGAGCTTTGCTGTGTTTTTACTTTCCCTGTCCCCAACCCTTGCTCCCTCTGCAGTGGCCATGAAAATCACAGGGAGAGGCAGTAGCCCGGTAGCCTCAAGAGGAGACAGAATGGGGTTAGAGCTCTTTAAGGCCTCATTTCTAGGGTCATTATTTGATCTGTTTGGACGTTCCCAGGAAGACCACACTTGCAACACTACACTGTATTTATTTGACCTGACTCAGAGCTACAGAAAGCCTTTTTCCCAGGGCCTTTTTTTTTTTTTTTAAACCTTTGGAGGCAATCAATTAACTTCTCAGTTGCCTGAGGCAGTGGATGACCTCTCCAGCTAACTAAAAAGCTTAAGAAAGGAAAAGCTGAGGAATGAGATTCCTTGGTGCTTTGAAAAGCTTGGGCATATTCCTGGGAATCTAGAAGACCACATGCTTGCATGAGGCTGTGTACATTCCCAGGGTTGTGCGCATGCTCAGGAAAGACCTCAATAGGCCCTGAGCATTCCCTCTGGCTGATCTCAAGCCTGCACAAGCAGAAAGTGAAGCCAAAGGCAGAGCTATCAACTGCCTGGCTGAGTATTGAAGACATGCCCCAACATGTACACAGAGGAGCCCCTGGGCCAAGACTGGGGACTTTGTGGTTCCAGTAAAGAAAATCTTTGTCCTATTATTGGCTGGTCTCTAAGTTAACCCAGCAAAGACTTCAGTAGGATAATTATTACTAGAGTAAAATAAAACAGGGTTGTTGTCCCTGAGACCTTGGAGAAGGTAATTCTTCATCCAGCAAGTTGCATATTTGTAGCTTTGCCAGTACAGTTCCCTGTCTCTTCAGACAGGCTAAAAGGGCAGGGAATTTACATACCAGGCAGATATCTGCTTTGTTAATTTTTTTTTCAGGCAAGATGAAAAGTATTATAGTTTGTGAATTTTTTTTTTTAAATAGAAAGTTTTGCAGCCAGTCAGAAGGAATTGTGTTGGAAATGAGGTTTCATTTTTGTACACCTCGACCACTTCCTAGATGGCTTCTTTAGCACTCCCTTCAAAGTTCTCCCTGTGAGGGGCCTATTCCCTCTCACCCCCCCTTGTCCATTATCTCCTCATGTCACTGCTCTTTGCTTCTGTGAATGTCATCTTTTCTGTTTGTTCCATACATGTAGCTTAGACCTGGGGCTGGCCGTGGCCTGACATACTGCATTCGGGGTGTCTGTCTTCTAAGAGAAGAACCAAGAAGAACAGAGACTGTAATGACCATCATGCTGGCCTAGTTAGGCCTGAGAGGGGGTAAAGAGCAACAGAAAAATTCTTTGGCTACCATTTTGGTCAGAGCCATCCCAAATGAAGCAGGGCAGTTGTCACAAGCTTTAACGGGCTGTACTAATTTGACCAGATAGCTGGGCAGTGACTCACTGAGCCAGGGTTGGTGATAGAGAAATGGTTTTTTCAGCTGGTACTAAAAAAAGACCCATGGCTTATATGCATACATGCTGTACATTCATCCAATATCACCCTTCCTCACCCCTACCAGAGCAATGCCAGAGACATTGTCCTTTACCCACGTTCCTCTCACGCTACGTAATTTCTGATTTTTCTCTTTCTAGACTATACTGGATGTTCTTTGTAAACCGATTTCTCCTGCCTGTGAGGGGTAGAGGGGTAGGGTAGTGAGGTACACAGTGTGATTTACCCCGCCTTGATCCACCACCTCCTAGGGATGGCCTGACCTGGGTGATCATTTTTAGCCTGGTATTTCCTGGGCAGGTGCCAGGGGCTGAGGCCAGCAGCAGAGAGGTTAAGATGGGAGAGGCTCCCTGACAGATTTGGTAGTAATGGATTTTCACTGGGTAACTTCTTTAGCTTTGAAACACTGCAGGGACTATAATTTTAATAATTAAAACACATTGAGGAGAAAGGCCACTTAAATCCCTGAATGACTGGAATTCTGTAATATGTGTCAAGAAAGGCACTGTCCTGGGGTTAGCTGTGTTTCTAAAAGTGCTTGTACAAATTATAACTTCAACTTCCAACAAAGTATTTCGAGCAGGTGAACCTGCTTTTATGATCAGAAAAGACTCATTTAAATTTAAGAGCATTGATTTTTATAAAAACAACAAGACTAAACAGTTCTTTCTTTTGAGTGAACTAGACTTATCCCACAATGCCATTTGCACAGGAAATTCTACCTATAGGGCTTCTAGAAACGAATTTGAGAGAATCCCTATAGGTACTGTACCTGCATTGAAGAACCCCCACTCTCTCTGTCCTCCCCTCTCCATAGGCAGTGTTCTTCAACTTTTTTTTAAATCTTACAGCACACAGAACTTTTTTTTGATCCAAAAAAAGAGTAAAAAAAAAAAAAGAATATACTTACTGTACTTTGAACTCCTTTTGAAAATAATGTAATTAATTATCTTAAAACAATTTTTTTTATCTTTTAAAATTTTTGCGGCACACTGTTTGAAAGTCACTGCCATATGTGATGCCGTACGTGGAGAGAGGGGAACACTTTTACACTGTTGGTGGGACTGCAAACTAACAGCCTCTTTGGAAAGAAGTGTGGAGACTCTTCAAAGAACTCAAAGTAGACCTCCCATTTGATCACACAATCCCACTACTGGGCATCTACCCAAGAGAAAAACATATGATTTTATCATAAGGACTATTTATCCCAGCTCAATTGACAATCACCAAGATGTGGAAACAACCTAAATTCTCATCAACTCAGGAATGGATTAACAAACTTTGGCATATGTATACCATGGAATGCTATTCATCTATGAAAAAAAATGGAGACTTTACATCTTTTGTATGAACCTGGGTGGAGTTGAAGCACTTACTTCTTAGTAAAGTATCACAAGAATCAAAAAGCAAATATTCAAAGTACTCAATATTAATATGAAGTCAGTAGATGATCTAATTCACACCCACATAGGAGAAAAACTCATTTAAATTCAAGTTTGGGGGAGGGGAAATGAGGGAGGGGAAGTTTGGAGTGCTCCCACTTAATGGGCACAATATAGGGGTATATGGCACACCTTTTGAATGTGGGCACAACTACAACAGGGACTCTACCTAACAAATTCAAATATTGTGACTTGGTTATTTGTACCCTGACATTAACCTGAAAGTAAAAAAAAAAAAGAAGATAAAAAAAGAAAAAATAAGCTTAACATATGCCCAAGTAAAACGTGGATAAAAGAAGGGGAAAAAAAAATCACTTCCATAGGGGCCGAGGATCCTCCAAGAGCTGAGAGAAGATGTGTGTTAAATATCTTTGCTTTTAACTTGAAATATATTTTCTCATAGAAATAGCACCATAAGCTGTGAGATAAACTATCAATTTAACTTTTCTGTTTACAGATTAAGGTAGGTTTTTGTGGGATGGCTTAGGAATTTATTTACTACTGACAATATTACTTCTCTTTAAAAATTATTTACACAGAATATTGGAGACAGGACCCCTTCATAAGTCATTCCTAAGTCTTAAAGCAGAGGTTTTTCCCCACAGCTATTCTAAGTGTGAGTTTGAATTTTAACCCCTCCCATATTACATGCTCACGAGATCTGAAAGTGTGGCCCTTTCAACTAATGAAGCTTTAGTTCTATTTCCTTCTTTCTTTTTCTTTTCTTTTTTCTTTTTTTTTTCCTTTGAGACAGAGTCTCATTTTGTTGCCATCAGTAGAGTGCTGTGGCATCACAGCTCACAGCAACCTCAACCTCAAACTCTTAAGCAGGGGTCCTTAAACTATGGCCCGTGGGCCACATACAGCCCACCGAGGATATTTATCCAGCCCGCCGGGTGTTTTTGCTGCGGCTGCCTGTCCTGCTTAGCTGCCAACTGGCCCCAGCTGCAGTGCCCATGTGTGGAATGGGCACTGCAGCCCTCTCTGACTCCCCTCCTTCTCTCTGTCTCTTGATTACTACTCTTAGTCTCGGGTGAGACTGAAACTCGTGATCGCACGTGTCACGAACTTGTCTGTGCAGAGCCTGCTACTGCCTGAGGACTGAGTTAAGAACAAGTTAAGATTTATTTTTTTTTGAAGCTAGGAGGTCTATTTTTTTTTATTTTGCAGTTAGTAGGGCCTTTGTTTGTGGTTAAGGGGGTCCTTTTCTGAAGTTAAGAGGTCTTTTTTTTTTGCAGATAGTGGGCGCTTTTTTTTTTTCATTTTAAATATTGTATTTGTATTTGTTCCCTTTTTTTTTTTTTTTGTAGTTTGGGGCCAAGGCTGGGTTTGAACCCACCACCTCTGGTATATGGGGCCAACGTCCTACTCATTTGAGCCATAGGCGCTGCCCCCATTTTGTTTTTTTACTTAAAATAAGATTTGTGCAGTGTGCATAGGAATTTGTTCATAGTTTTTTTTTTGAACTATAGCCTGGTCCTCAAATAGTCTGAGGGACAGTGAACTGGCCCCCTGTTTAAAAAGTTTGAGGACCCCTGCTTTTAAGTGATTCTCTTGCCTCAGCCTCCCAAGTAGCTGGGACTACAGGTACCTACCACAACACCTGGCTATTTTTTTGTTGTTATTGTAGTTGTCATTGTTGTTGGCAGGCCCAGGCTGGGTTCAAACCTGCCAGCCCTGGTGTATGGCAGAGCTGCAGAGCTACAAGTGCCAAGCCTTTAGTTCTATTTCTTGAAAGATAACCATAGTTGTATGAGATGGGGGAAAAAAAAAACCCCAAACCTATTTTTTTTCTACTCTCACACTCAACACTTGTGATAGCAGATGTATGGGTTTTGTCCTTACATACCAACCAGTTCTCCAGTAGACACTAACAGTGTGTCCTATGATTTAATTAAAATTCTGGCAGCATCTGTCCAGAGTTAGAGTCAGATCCCACAAGTTAAGGGCTTAGTCCCACATGATGGATCTCACTTCAGTTGTTAGGTGGCTAGGTTGTGATCTGTGCTTCTGATCACCCAGCCATAAATTGGGTTCCATAATTTGCTAGGATGGTTCACAGAACTCAAACACTTTACCCTTTTTTTTTTTTTTTTGAGACAGAATGTCACTATGTCGCCCGCCGTAGAGTGCTGTGCCGTCATAGCTCACAGCAACCTCAAACTCTTGGGCTTAGGCAATTCTCTTTCCTTAGCCTCCCAAGTAGCTGGGACTACAGGTGCCTGCCACGACGCCTGGCTATTTTCTTGTTGCATTTGTCATTGTTATTTAGCTGGCCCTGGCCAGGCTCAAACCTGCCAGCCTTGGTGCACGTGGCTGGCACCATAACCACTGTGCTATGGGCGCTGAGCCTCAAACACTTTAGTTATATTTACCCATTTACTAAGAAGGATATTACAAAGGATACAGATGAGCAGCAGGATGAAGGGATGCGTAGGGCAAGGCATGTGGGAAGGGGTGCAGAGCTTCCATGCCCTCTCCAGGCGTGCCATCCCTCAGGCATGTGTTCAGCTACCTGCAAGCTCTGCAGATCCTGTGGTTCAGGGATTTTTATGAAGCTTTCATCATGTGCACATAATCAGTTTTCTACTCTATCTCCATCCCCTCTCCGCTTTCCTGAGGATAGGGGAGAGGTGGGGCTGAAAGTTCCAAGCTTCTAATCATGGCTTGGTTTTTCTGGTGACCAGCCTCCATCCAGGAGCCCACCAAGAGATGCCTCATTGGGACAAAGATACTTCTATCACCCTGGAAATTCCAAGGGATTAGGAATGCTATGTCAGGAAGCAGGATCAAAAATCAAAGGTCAGAACAAGAGATGCATCTATATCCCTATGGCTTAGGAATAACAAGGGTTTTAGGAGCTCTGTGATAGAAAACAGGCATAGAAGCCAAATATGTATGTCTTATTGTGTTACAGTAGACATTTTTGAATCCCAAGAACAAGTTATATTTCTCATCAGCCTCAAGAGCCTTCTTTGCAGAAGCCATGTGTGATATAGGTTTTTGTATAAGTATTACATATTTGCCAATGAAAATACTATAAAAACATCTGGTCTACAGCTTACCACTTTTTTCACAGTTGTACAGTCTTTCAGGATTGTCACAGCCCCTTCCAAGACATTGGTCGCTAGAAACCTCACATGATCTTCCCTGTGACTAGGGAGGAGTTGGATATGCAGGTATTATTGTGTCAACTCGATAGACTCCTGCCAAGAGAAGCAGATAACTGGCTATTTACAAAGAAGGTCCCATGTGCAGGGGGAGTTTTTCAAGTAACTGTGTCCAAACGGCTTTTCAGAGATGGTGTTAAATGGGACCTTGAGAAAGGAAAGGCCAAAGGAGACATTCAAGAGGAAATCCCTCTGCTAAAGGACTCTGAGGTCTTATGAATATCTTTGTTCCTCAAGAAAAAGGATTTGCTTCCATTACATTCATGTTGATGACCATTCACCTTCCAGGCAAAGGTAATCATCAGTCAACCACAGGAGTAAGCCCCCTTCTATTAAATTTTGCTTAAGTTTCTTTCCTTTTCTTTCAGTTTTATCCAAGTATGAAAACCAGATTACTGTTTTTACTGACTACCTAGAAGAATACTCAGATACAGATGAGCTGGTATGGATCTTGGGAAAGCAGCATCTCCTTAAAACAGGTAAGGTTTGGCACCATTTGTCTGTGGGAACCCAAATGAGGTGGGCACCTGAGGTTAAGGACTTGAACTGTTTTTCTCCTTGGGTAGGCAGAGCATTGCTTGATAAATATTAACTAACACTACTCCGAGGTGAATTTACCTTAAGCCACTGGAGCTTTAAGCCTCAGGTCTCTTGTTTGCATGGCCCTGAGAGGGCTTAGCAGTGTGTGTTTACATGGTCATAGGTTTTTGCACAATTAGCCAAGGTATGATATTTTTATTCTTTTTCTTAAAAGAGAACCCTCAAATTCTAGAAGCCTAGGGATTTCAAAACATACAGACCCACTCCTGGTATCATTAACCTGTCTCTAGCCTTTGGTGACTGGGCTCCATATTTCTTATTCCTCTCACCTCCTTGTCTGGCTAGATAAAAAACACCCAGGGCCTTCTAAACAACCCGTGGCTGTCAGAAACAATACCAGGCCTTGGAAGTTTTCCTTATGTTTTAGATCTTTTGCTGACTGTAGCACTGTCTCAATTTATTCTGATTTTGTATAGAACTTTTAGCCACTGAAGAGATATGGAAAAAAGCCTTGAATTTTTCTTCCTTAACATTACATTCTTTTAGATTATAATCTAATAGATTTTAACCTGAAACTGCTAATGACCCAGCACCCAGATAAAGCCTGAGCTTGGAGAGAGGCAGCCCTGAGATTTGTATCTTTCTGCGGAGAAATCTTCTTCAGAGGCCCTTAGCATGCAGCGGTTCTCAACCTGTGGGTTGGGACCCCTTTGGGGGGTCGAACAACCCTTTCACAGGGGTCACCTAAGACCATCCTGCATTTCCGATATTTATATTATGATTCATAACAGTAGCAACATTACAGTTATGAAGTAGCAATGAAAATAATTTTATGGTTGGGGGTCACCACAACATGAGGAACTGTATTAAAGGGTCGTGTCATTAGGAAGGTTGAGAACCACTGGCATAAAGTAAGGAACAGGAAAAAGCTGATCAAAAGGCAAGAGAGGAAGGTAGGCATTGTCCGGCTCCTCCTGAGTTTGGCTTTGTTATTTTGATTGGAGAATTGTGAATAGTGGAGAAAGCCTAGTATGTAGCAATTAGGACACGTTTTGTATTCAGACTCTTCTAACTCCAGTCACTTTCTCTTTCTGGGTCTTAACTTCCTTCACTCTTACTTCAAATGAGGGTATTGGAGAGCATCTCTTCTAGTTGTGCATGAAAACAGGAGTCCCCAGATTGCCAAATACACCCATATTCACATGTTGAATTGGGAAATCCCTTCTAAGTGAAATTATTGTTAAAATGTCCACACAACTTCCCCAGCATAAAGCCACATAGGAAGGCATAGAACTGTCAGAAGCAAGAGTGAAGGTACTGGTGAAACTTATTAAATGTAGAGTATCAATGTCTTTATATAGTGATTAAGAAAATGCTATGAGGGCTATCTCTCACAGTACGATCAAAATGTTTCTGATTGTATATGAAGCACATTCTGCCCTATGATTGCAC